>DF361689.1:9170-27745 GCA_000787875.1 Solanum virginianum
CGTGAGTGCTGGGCCTTTGTTCGGCTCGGTTCACTTGTCGGCATGATGTCTGATATGTACTTTCATACGTGGGTGCTGGGCCTCAGTTCGCCTTGGCTCACCTATCCTATGACGTGAGTGCTGGGCCTCAGTTTGCCTCGGCTCACCGATACTATGACAGGAGCGTTGGGCCATAGTTCGCCTCGGCTTATTTCAGGTACATTTGGAATTTATGTTGGAGACTTCGGAGATTTGAACATTCTGGTGTGAGGCATTGAGATGGCACGAGCTTGGGGGTTTCCATCGTTCTCGTCTGATACGCGTCCATTTGGTATCGGTTTTTATCGTTCGTATTATATTATATATGTGTATATGTATATATATGTATATTCCGAAGCAAGTTGGATACGGCGGGTCAGTTTGCCCATGAACCGGCTTCGCTTAATTTGGAGTCATAAGGAGCTGGGCTTGGGATAAATGCTTCTGGTTGAATTATCCCTTTGTTTACAGTTGTACTTCCTGTTTTACATATTTGGTACGTCTTTCGTACTGACCCCCATTTCTTTGGGGGCTACATTTCATTCCCGCAGGTACTGACGCACAGAGTAGCAGGCCACCACTTTAGGATTCAAATTTGCAGTCTGAAGAGCTCTTTTCCTTCTGAGCCACTTTTGGTATTTACTATTGATCATTCTGTACTATTTTCATTTTGGGTACGACGGGGCCCTATCCCTTCTTGTCCGTCAGTGTGTCTGTATAGAGCTCTGTGGACTACTATTGATCATTCTGTACTACTCGTCGTGGGTCTCATAGATTCTCAAATTCAAGAAAACCTTCTAATTTTCCCCAAAATCAGGCCAACCTATATTTTCTGCAAAAATAAACATAAAAATAATAAAAAGTCACATTGAGAACAGAAAAAATCCCTTGTTTTAGGCATCAAATGTGTTGTATTTTGATGGCACATCAGCACCCTCAACTTAGAATTGTTGTTTGTCTTCAAGCGACAACTTAATCTAGATAGATAATAAGCAACATAGCAATTATCCTACTTACACATGCCTTACTCAATTTCAACTCTGGTACCTATACTAGTATTTTCAAAACATTATCATATAGTTATTAAGTAAACCATAACACATTGATGCATTTGACTATCTAACTATGACAAGTTAAGGAGTATCAATAATTCACAATTACTGAACAAGTCAAATACTCACCATGCAATGCAAATACCCTCACAGAAAAGAAGTCCCATTTTTTACTCAATATGCCTTCAAAGTTATTTAAGGGACTGTGCAAGCATATTCATTCTCACAAATGAGACTCATGCATGATGACCAATACCATAAGATTTCCCATATACTCATAACCCGAACTGTTGACTGATTGGATTAGGATCACTTTAGGACTTCATAGGCTTGTAACGTAGGTTCATGGGGCTTTGGTGTGGCATTTTGGGCAATTAGTGAATAAAGGCCAACCTTGAACTACGCTTCTCAACAATTTCACCTTAACAACTCAACCATTCTTACAACTCAACCATTCTTAAATTGTTCTCCCTTACTTCTTATTTTCAAGCTTTTCAGGTACTTTCTCTTTATTTTTCAGCTTGTGCCTTATTTTCAAACTTGTTCTGCTTTTTTCAACTCATACTAAGGCATCTTTTTCTCTTTTACTCTCACCTGGTACAGGACTTTCTATTCTTGTTTTTATTCTCAACTCCTCACCTTATTTTTCGGCTACTATACCACAATATAGGCAACCTCTACTTAGGCTTTTAGCCTGAGGTGAAGTGCATAATATCCAATCCCCGAACTAGGGCCACCTTTGGTAGCCACCCTCAACTTAGACTTTTTGCCTCAATCAAGGTTGATAGTTTAACGATAGACCAGGGCCAATATCAAGGTATTTCACTAGATAAGGTTAGGCTAGCTAGGTATTAAGAAAGAAAAGGTACATGTGAGGCTCAAACAATTTGGAACAAGGAATAAACTTTATCATTTGGTGGGTTATTTAAGCAAAAGTGGACTAATTCAAAGAACAAGGGATTAAGATCCTTTCCTAATTCATCCAATCTCAAGTCCAACTAAAAGTAACCGGGCAAGTTCTGAATCAATACACAATGCATGAATACAACAAAATCAGCTCACATGCACATGGCATTGTATACAATAGACTCACAAATCATGCGTCAAGCATCAACTTGCCTTCACTTAGTCAGAACAAAATATTGCCAAATCATTCAAACATGCATGATCACAAAATAACTACTAATCAACAAAAAATTCAAGGGTGCCAATTTTTGCAAAAGTTTTCATAAACCATCAAAACAATGTACATGGAAAAGGTTTAATCGCCATATACTACAAAAGTTATCTACAACATCTAAAATGTGTTGGTTTAACATAAAAATAAAAATCCACAAGGCAAAAGAAAATAGGCAAGAAAACCTTAGGATATCAAAAACTAGGATAGTTATGGACTAAAGGCTACTTAGACTTCACTCTAGTCTATAACTACCCACATCCCACCAACAGTAAGTACTTTGTCATCAAATGTACAAGGGAAAAATAAACACAATAAGACCAGGGGCTCAAAATTCAAACATCAAATGATGCCTAAGCATTGGTCTCCAGTTGTCTATGAGCATCTCCCTCCTGCGGGTTAATTTGTATTGGAACCATGCTGGATGAGCCAATACCCTATAATCTCTCAAGCTCCTGAGCATTCCTTAGCTCCTCATTCTCTCTCGATCTCTTCAGGACGAACTCAGTGATTTGCTCCTCCAACTCCTCATCCTCCTCAAAAGTCTTCTAACGCTTGTGCCCTTCCTCTGTATTAGTCTCCTTCATAGGTCTCTTTCCTGGAGCATAAGGTGGATCCGCCTCAAACATGTCAAAAAGTGGCTCATCTAAAGGTTTAGCCTCTGGAACTGGGATCGGAGCTGCCAATAACGCAATCAAGTCAGCCTTAAACTTTATCAACTCCTGACTATGAGGCTGATAAATCTACAGGCTGGGTCTCAGCAAGTCTCTTCTGAAAACTCTCGCCTCGAAGGCATCGACTGGGGCATCCACCATAGCAATCCTCTAGTCAACAACTGAAGTGGTGAGTACCTTGCATCTATCCTCCAATGCCTGAACTATCTGCTGGACCTACAGCTTAATCTACCGTATGAGTTGGGCTAACTTAGCCTTAGCCCATGATAATCTCCGAGCCATAGCATGAAAAGCAATAGCAGACATGATTTCTATTGAAGGAGTCAATGATGTAGATAGCTCTGGTGCTAGTGCGGCTGTAGTGGGACCCATCTCAATATCAGCTACCTCACGGTAGTTTGGTCCCTCAGCAATAGTAGTGGCAGCAGCTGGAATAGTAGTGGTAGTAGCTATCAAACACTCGGTAGGTGGATCAGGCATGAATGTCTCGGGCATAAGAGGAGGCACTGCCTACAGAAGCACCACAGAGTTCTCATCAGCCTTGATCGAACTGGAATCTAGGGTGTAGAGGGCCTCAACATATGGATCTAGATGAAGTAAAACTCACAACTATGCATCCATGCATAACCTGTGGATCAGCACCAGGAATGGCATGCATATAGATCTCCCGAGTACCGACCCATGGATCTACTCAGCTATCAGGCGCGCCTAATCAATATCATAACCAGCTAAGACGTTGGCTAGTAGAATCGCTCGATCCAACATAATGATGTTGTCTATAAAGGTGGGTCGGATTCGATACCTGATGATGGCCTACGAAAACTTGGCGAGAAAGGAGAAGGAGTACTTCACTATAGACTCGAAATGCTGAGTGATCCATGTCAGCTCTGGACTATGCTCCGCTATCTGACTAGCCACCCATCTTAAGAGCTCCATCCACTAGTCCACACTCTTACAAATGATGGCCTGTCTGATCTGGTGAATTCGCAGATCATACTTAGCTGTAGACTCTAGTGCTCTATAAGTAGGCCCAAACTATATACGGTGGATCATCTCCTCCGAGATCTCGACCCATCAATTTCTAACCAGAATGTCTCTCAATTTAGGCGGATCGAGAGCCTTCTTCCCCTTGGAAAGATCTCATAGAATAGTAGCAGCATAAGCTGCATAGAACTCTAGCACAAAGAGTGGGGAGTATTTGCCCAGCTTAACCACCTAAGCCAATGTCATTCTATCTCGGCGTCAAATGCTGGGACATGGCTCAGGCCTGTGTCTACCAATCGAGGCTCCTCATAAAACAATCTCACCGGCTTCACTTGCCCCTTAGCCTCCAGCCTATGTTTGTATATAGCATCCATGCCCTCGATACCCCATCAATGATACTGAGGATCAGTAGCAGAAATAGATAGGGCAATCGAAGACTAGGCATCCTGTTTGTCCTGGGGTACGTCATCAGACTTAGACCCATCTTCACTTCCATCCTCATCAGACTAAGAAGTACTCTCAACCTACATCAGGGTCTGAGAAACTCTGGCTCTCATTTGAGGTGCTTGTGCCTCAGGATCTATTCGGATATTGTGGACCTTGTTTGATCCATCGGGGTGCTCTTTCTCTTAATCTTCATCGCGAAGTCTCCAATTGAAGGCCCTGATAGCTGTATTTCTATATTAAGGAGCCATTATGTCTGAAATTAATATGATAAACCAACAATTAGTGCCAAACCAGTTGTACAAACAACAAAAACAGATAAAAGAAACAGAAGGGAAGCAAAACAAAAGGGGAAACACTCAAAAATCAACATTGTATCAGTTGCAATTAACAGATACGGGACCTTGGTACGACTCATAGTAGAGAGTAAGAGTTGTATTAAGGTTTGGAAGTCCTCAAGTGCATAATAATTTTAGAAACTAAAACTAGGTACGAGATGCAATTATGACTCGTAGCCTCAACTATGGGTCGTAGGCAAGTCTCATATAAGGTTTCAGTTTGCAAAATTTAACACAGGCATAAGTCCACGAGACCCCACTACAGTTCCTAGATGAGACTATGGCCCATAGGTGGGTCTCGTATAGTAAGTGTTCAAGGTCCTTAGGTTAATGTTATTCCCTATGAGGAGCAACTATGGCTCGTAGACCCTTCTACGAGTCATAGAAGGCCCTCGTAGCAGAGAATAACAGGTACTTAAGGTACCTATCACATCACCACATGGACTTTAAACCTCAACCAAACAAGAATTTAAACAGCATCAAGAAATTTTTTCATTATACACATCAAGCACAAAACGACATGAACCCTAAACATGATATTCAAATCAAGAACCTACCCAAAATCATACCCAACAATACACAATCAAATATCATTCTTCTAGTACATTCAAGAATTCTCATATAATCATTCCCAAAACACATAACATCATCATTCAAACTCATACATAAATGTTAAAGGAATTCTTTCACAAAAAATTTGAAAATTCATCCATCTAATCAATTCAAACACATTACCCTAGCCACAACTTTGTCATACTACCAAGATTTAGCAAATTAACACACAATGACAAATCAATACTATCCAATCGGTCAACAATTATATAGCCCAGATTAATTATTCCACTATGAAAATAAAGGCAAATATACCAACATGGATTAAACCCTACGAACCCCATTCAATAACACTCAATTCTATGCTTAACTACATCATATTCACAAATGGTATACCTCGATGCAAATTAATGCCAAAACTTATATAGTTAATCTTCAATACGATCAATTTAAGATTGAAAATTATCAAGGGACATACCTTAGAAAGTGACACACTGAGATGAGCAAGACAAAACCAAAGGAGTCTGAAACCCTAGACGTAGAAAGTTGGCCAAAACTTGCAGGAAAGTACAAAAAAAGTAGTCGGAGAAATTGGGGGGAGGGGAAGTTTAAGAAATGATTTGGGAAGATTAGGATTCGAATTGGGGTCAAAATGATTTTTAACCCCTTATATTCAGTCTAGGGAATTTTTTTTAAAATTACTAAGTTGAGTCTACGAAACCCCAACTACGGATCCTAGTCCTGACTATGACTCATAGGTCTTGGTCTCGTAGACCACTCAACACTTAGAAAAATTTTAAAATCATACCTGGTCACTACGAACCCCATTTACGACTCATAGCTTGAACTATGAGTTGTAAAGTTAGCACGTAGTATAAGTGCCAACTTCAAATCATAACTGTTATCCTCTACGAGGCATGACTACGAGTCGTAGTACGCACTACAGCTCATAGGCCTGGTCGTAGAGGCTGCTTCCAATGCTATTTTCTGCAAACTTTCTGTTATGTCCCGAACCTGCATAAGTTTCTCAAAATACACCATAATACCAACATACAACCAATTCAATATCTTAAAATAAAAATCAAACCACTACCTAAAAATACACACAATAAAAATAAACTCAAAATAAGGAAAAACATGGAAAGTACTTGGGTTGCCTTCCAAGAAGTGCCTTATTTAATATTGTGGCATGACTTAGGCATCTTGAGTCATCAAAATTCCTCAATAGCCTACACATCCCTTTTGAGTTCATCGGAGTGCTTCATAGACTAGCGAATGTCGAAAACCACCTCTACACGATTAACCCTAAACCTGAGTTGACTCGAATCCATATCCAGCAGGGCTCTCCCTGTGGCCAAAAATGATCTTCCAGAATAATAGAGACCTCAAAATTGACTTCGCAATCAAGCATCACAAAATTCATCAAGAATATGAACTTATCCACTTTGACTAACACATGTAGAGTATTCCCTCTGGCTTCTTAATTGTCCTATCTGCCATCAGTAACCACATTTGTGTCGAAGTAGGTGAACTCAAACCAAGCTTTTTAAACATGACAAAAGGCATCAAATTTATACTTGCTCCCAAATCACATAATGCTCTTGAAAACTCAACATCGCCGATGGTACAAGGAATGGTAAATGCACCGTGGTCCTCCCTTATTTGGAATAAACATTTGGTTGTAATAGCACTACCATGTTGGAGCTCTTGCGAGAGCTCTTAGCTCATAGTGCACTTTTTCGTCACCAAATCCTTCATATACTTGCCATACCCGGGCATTTTCTCTAATTCTTTAATAAGGGAAATATTGATGAACAATTGTTTCAACATGGATAAGAAGTGCTTGAACTTACCATCCAAAACCCTCATTCTTAGGGTTTTGGATCATATTGCTCGGTTAAGTGCCCTTTTGGCATTGATTCAATTGGAGGGACACTTGATCAAATTGTTGTTCCAATTACTTGATCGCCACTAAGTGAGACTCGATCTTTTAGTTGATACTTGAGATATCCGATCTCATTCATTTCAAAGTCTCATCTTAGTGATCGGCCTTCTTCAACAACTTATCAAACATTTCCTTAATCCTTGAATTGCTAGAACCGGCTTTGCATTTATAAGGAGGCATATAAGGACCATTTCTATACCTATCTCTTTGGCCCCACTCGGCTTCTAGTACCCTATCTCTTTAAAAATAACCAGAACAGTAATCTCTATATGCACCCTCTCGATTGTAGTTATGACCTTGATTTCTGGAACCTTGACGCCAATAGTTCAGATTGGACCCTTGGGCATTATTCCGAAAACCCACCATTTGATCTCTAACAAAGCAAGCATCTTCATCATAATATGACTCACCATACATAGGTACTCTTAGGGTTGGTGGACTACCACATGAACACTTTCTTGAGTTTGTTTCACCACTAAGTCCATCCTAGTACGGAGTTGAGCAAGTTGTTGCATGATCTCATCATTGATTTTTTCTTATCTGAACTAATACTCACCATACAAGAGCTTCTTGTAGTAGCTCTCTCCCTTTGGCCCCATGATCTATTGGTCTTCACTACTTGCTCCATCCTTTCTGCTATCCTTGTGAATGGTTGGTCTAAAAATATGCCTCTCATGATTGTATCAGTATACGCTTGACTATTCTCATCAAAAGCTCGATAGAAAATTTCCACCAAGGCATCATCCACAATCGTATGGTCTGGAACCATTCTCAAATACTTGGTGAACCTCTACCACGTTGTGCTAATAGAATCACCTGGCAATTGCTCAAAGTTATTGATTTGGTCCTTAAGTTTGAGCTTTTTGGACCTTAGAAAGTATCTCTCTAAGAATGTTCTTTGCAATTCTGCTTGACTGGTGATTGAGCTCTGTGGGAGTTCTGATGACCATATTGCTCCATTACCGGTAAGAGATAGTGGGAACACTGTTAGGACCCTTATTTTTTTTTGTACGTGAGTTAGTTATGAAATTTTGAGCAACACACATAAACCCAACAGCATCCATGGAGAGATTCTATGTAACCATCACACTTTTACACACAAATGCAACATAAGATAACTATGAGGATCCTCGGTAGGTAACCCTACAAACAAACCATGCATCTGAAGCATTTGGAGTAATCCACTTGACACTATGAACTTAGTGTCTACCGGTAGTTGTGGCAACATTATAGCACCTGTGACATCTATGGCCATAGGGTTCAACTGATATTGATTCCAACCATATGCATTCTCGTTGAAATCCCTATGGTGTGGCCTATTCTTCCTTTGAGGTGGCTTTTCATCTCTACCCACATCTTCCTCATGTTGACCAATAGCTTCATCAATCGCAATATCCTCATTTTCTTGAGCCATTCTTCTTGGGATTCTCCTCTTTACCCACATCATTATCATGGCTTCATCAACCGTAATATCCACGTTTGCTTGGGTCATTCTCCTTGTGACAGGATCGATCTCAAGATTAATTGGAGCTAAGGGTCTACCTTGGCTCCTTGTGTTGGGCATACACCTAGTATACTCTGCAAAAGATACTAAATAACAAAAGCAAAAATAAAAGTAAAATACAAGAGAATTAAGCAATCAACACTAGAATTAACTATTAGTGAAATCAAGTCAAAACCTTGTCGTATTCCCTGGTAACGGTGCCATTAATTTTGATCTCGCTCAAACCATACCTCTCACTTTGAGTCTAAAGCGATCGTTGTCAAATATAAAACCTAACCATAGTTTAAGGTCCAATCTTAAGGGAATATGGGGTTTTGCCACATTGATTCACCAACACCCATTTCAAGCATCAATTAAATCTATTTTCAATAAAAAAGGGGGTTTGTAATAATTTGTAAAAACTACAACTACACTAACAAAGCAAAGAGACAATCAAATTGGAGAGCAACTTGGAGAATTGTGTTCCCCATGATTTACTAACTCAAACACCTCGGATAACACAACCTGAATTAGGACAAATTGCATGTGGGATGGTAACTTAGGTTCTTCCAATCCTTGGGAAAAGATGAAGGTCAAATTTCACTATGGCGCTTGGCCGGCTACCATAGTGTGCCAACTAACCGTTACTTATTATCCCAGTTAACCTCTCTTTAGCTGAGTTTGGTTGATTAGATGAGAACACATCAATTAAATTTTGCTACTTATTTCCTTTTCTTATTCATCACTACCTTAATCGAGATCATAACACTAGGCGGGGTTTAATGTTGGCTACCATTAAACAACAAGCAAAATGAAGGAAAATGGATAATACATGCAAATACCCAACTCAAGAAGTGCAAATAATTTAGGTTGTTGAGCTAGCTACTCATGGTTCGCACAACACCCAAGTTGTGGGGGTTTAGCTACTCATGACTTAGGTAAAAAAACAAATAATGAATAAAATAAATATAGTTAGGTTGTTGAGCTAGCTACTCATGGTTCCCACAACACCCAAGTTGTGGGGGTTTAGCTACTCATGACTTAGGCGAGAAAACAAACAATGAATGAAGCACACATAGTTGAGAAATTACCCAAGAAGAATGAAGAACAAGGAAATCATTCTTAGAATCACAAGCTTGAATGATGAAATTGATTTACAAGTGATTCCAAATCTCCAAGTTGAATCTTCAAATTAAAACCCTAGTCTAAAACCCATTCTTAGAATCACAAGCTTGAATGATAAAATAGATTTACAAGTGATTCCAAATCTCCTAATTAAGTCTCCAAATGAAAACACTAAATTTCTACTCTAAAATCCTACAATATTCTAAGAACTAAGAGCTTCTCTCTCTAAAAATCTCTAAAAAGAACTGTAGAATATCTTTTTTTTTTCTAAAACCCTAACATATACTATTTATGCTATTTACAAAAAAGGTCCTTAAAATAATTAGAAAATTTAGGTTGGTAGTTGTTACAGATCGTAGGGTGACCTACGAGCCATCATTTGGCTTTCGTTGTCAAAACTTGGCATTTTAGACTTCACCTCTATGATCCACCTCTACGAATTATAGTCTGGTATATGACTCGTAGTGCCTTCTCATAATCCACCCTTTCATTTCTTGGTCTAATTTTAATCAACACTATTAATTACTATAAGGTCTCCTTCTACGAGTCGTGAATTTTTAGGTAGAATGCTAGTAAATGGCCTCGGAGCAAAATTTTGATGGTTCCATCAGCTCTGGAATGGCCGAATTAGGTTAGAAGAATGTTCATTGCAATTATATTGAGTTTTGCAAATTTATACTTCAAAATAGGTTAATAGTTGACTTTAGTTAATGTTCTTGAGAAATGTGACCCAAAAATGGAAATTCTGATTGCACCGTTGGATCTGAAACATTGAGTTTGGTCTAGGAGGACCTTTCTTTTGGTACTCGGGGCTTGCAAGTGTATTTTGGTCCCTTCTGTAGATTTTGATATCGAGAAATGGACCCACATTGGAATAACACAACCTTCAGTGGGATTGTGAATATAACATTGAGTTCGAAATGCCGTTTACCATCATATTTCATATATGGATTGTATTTTTTCTACTTTAATGAGGTCGGAGCATCAAAATTAAGTTTGAGCAGTTGTTGAAAATTAAAAGGGCACGCTAACATGGCCAAGTGAGGGCCTATCATGTGGCAGGTGGTGCAATTAAAAAGAATATATAAAAGCGTCCAAATCTGGAGAAACTTCCAGAAATAAAAGGCACGATGTACAGATTCAACGTAACACCTTCCAACACGATTTCCTACCCATTTTTTATTCAAATTTGGTGATTCAAAAGCTTAACTTGTGTATTTTTCTGAAAGGAACATCATGGAAATGTTAGAAATTGATTTTGGTACATAGTTTGAGCTAGCGATATTTGGAGATTATCAAGGAGGAAAAATTCGTGTAGACTGATCAAGAGTGCGGGGAACCACCTTCTAGGTAGGCTAGGCTTCTCCTTTCCCTAGACTGAGCTAAAACTTGTATTGTATACCTGTATAATGTTGGAAATCATTAAATTAAAGACTATATATTCTAGTTGAGACTGTGAGCATTGTTCGGGCATGGTAATGGTGTTATTTGTTGCAATAATTGGTTTTGGTACTATTTGATGCTATGAATGAATTTGTTAAAGGCTGAATCTAAATGTGTACCATATGATTGACATGTGTGCTTTTCTTATCATCTATTGTTGGCATGGATTGTCTGATGTTGGATACACGTTGTAATTTTGAGGGGTTTGTGCCGGTTGTACTCCTGATGACACGATGAGGCTTTGTGTTATGATTCTGTCGACATACCGTGCTCTTGGCTACATGTGTACTGGAATTTTGTTCTATTGGTGACGTGTGTGCTGCACACTAGGAGATAACTAGATTACCTATTATTCATCTAGATACTTATTGCTTTATCAGCTGGGCTGCATATTATTGCTCTTAATAGTTGTTATACTTATCATTGGGTACTAAGTACTTGTGATAAGTTTGGTTATTTGCTTTCTGTCGGGCCTTAGCCTATGCTTAAGTCAAAGCTGTCCTAGACTTACGTTGTTCAGAGCCTGTATTTTTACATATACGCATGGCGTGACTATTCTTAGGTTTGAGGCCTAATTGATTATTCTTGGGTTTGATGCCTAGTTGAGTGTTCTTGGGTTTGAGGCCCAGTTGATTATTCTTTGGTTCGAGGCATAGTTAACTATTCCTGGGTTAGAGGCGTAGTTGACTATTCCTGGGTTAGAGGCATAGTTGACTATTCTTGGGGCCAAGACTTAGTCGATTCTCACACCGCTTGGCCCTGACTGACTTCCCTGCCAGAGGCCAGCTCGGCAAGAGGGTTCGAGGTCCCATTAGATATTATTGGGGTTCAAGGTCTCGGATAATAGTTAAGAGTTCGAGGCTTCAAGTTATCATTAGGGGTTTGAGGCCCCATGTGATACTGTATCCTGCACTAGTTGAGATTTCATACCATTTGTTACTTATTCCTATAGGTCATGACCCGAGCCTAGGGACTAGGAGTGGCATGGCGAATGGGAACTCGGGAGTCCCCAAACAAGCCTAGAAGCATCCATTCACACATCATCAGTTCGGAAATGAATATATATAGATAGTAAACATATAGTTCTAAGGGATGCAAAAGTAGGACTCACGCTATGGGGATGTCATCGGGATAATGGATTAACATGGATTCACATAGCACATAGTACATAAGAACTAAGGGACAGGTAAGTATAACTTACTCTATAGGGCAACACGGGGCTTGGGTCTTCTACAGTTCCACATCAAAATAGACATAGTTATCATAATTCTCATAATCAATCCATAATGACATAACCATTACATAACCATATCCATAACATAATCTCTGAATACAACACTTAGCATATAAACATAAGGGAGTCTACTAGATGTCTATCAATGCCTCTAATCGTAAGATAGGATAGGGGCCAAAACATATCCCAGGTGATGTGCCATCAAAACACAACACATTTGATGCCTAAAACATGAGATTTTGTGTGTTCTCAATGCAATTATTTTAATGGTTTTATGTGTTTTTGAGTTTATTTTTTTAGAAAATACAGGTTGGCCTGATTTTGGGGTAAAGTAGTAGATTTTGTTGAATTTGAGAATCTACGAGACCTACTACGAGTAGTAGCCCAAGCTACAAGTTATAGGGGATGATCGTAGCAATTAATAGTTTCCAAAACCAAAATTTGACTCGAAATAGTACATAAATGTTGAATGATTCAGCGAACGACCGAACAAGTCATAAATAGCCTCGGTCACTATGTAAATGCTCAAATTGGTAAAACATTCGCGGAAGCACAAAAATGACATGGAGGGTCATTACAACATCCCCCACTAATAGAATTTTTATCTGTGAAAGTAAGAACAAATGCGTACCTGAAAACTCCAATCTAAACCATAGGGGTCTCAACTCTAAACTCACGGTAGATTGTGAATACAACAGTCATACGTATTCTCAGCATCAAATAATAATTTTGTAATCTTTACTTATCAGAGGCACAACAATCCATTGTCACGTAATAGAAAATCAGTATAGCAATTTCCAAGGGGACCCTCAAAGATCAAACATTCATCCCCTCAACTCAATCAGCTAGAATGTAACAACACTTAACAGGCTAGATATACATACCTCAATGCACCAGCAGGCATCCGTATAACCATAATCACCCATAATTATAATTATATTCCCCCTATACAAACTTTACCCTGTTCCCTATTTCCTTATGCAAGCAACCCCTTAACCTCAAATGGCTTCCCAACTCTATAGGCTCAAACTAGCTAACTAAAGTGACATTGGCAACTGTATAATAGAAATAAGTCAAACTGCCCTTAGGGTAATATTAAAACCAAGTCCATCTGATAATATCGATGGACCTATGTATCATAATCCTGAGGAATCACCATACCAAATCCCCCACTAGCTAAGCATGCAACTAACAATATAAAACCATAACTCAAGTATAAGGCAACCAAGTAAGATGATCAACATCCCCACTGGCAAGCATAGCCACAAATCCGGCCAACACAATCCTAGCCATCTAACAATTACAACAAGTCTCTAGGGTAGAGTGGTTGGTAGCTCAGCTAATAAAGCAGCAATATCCCATCCTACAATAGACAACCTAACCAAGCCCCCGGGCTTAGCATTTGTCTCATAATCCAGTCACCAAGAAATCAAGAGAACTGCACGCCAACTAGGCCTCTATAGGCCTAGAAGGTACACCTGCGCACAATATGGGACCAATAGATCATCACAAAACTCCTCAAAACTATCACAGAATACATAGAACTATCATAGAGCCTAACTATGAACATCATCAAAATAAGGGTCATTTGTACGTCGATGTAAGGCCCTAGTGTCTAAACCTGAATGCCCTCTGAGCCCCCACAAGTCTAGGAGGTACACCCATGCACAATCAGGGTATGAATAGGTAGAGTGGTACAGGGGTTAGTAACAGATGGTATGAAATCTCAACCAGTGCAGGATACAGTATCACATGGGGCCTCGAACCCCTAACTGTCACCCGAGTCCTCGAACCCCTAACGATCACTCGAGGCCCCGAACCCCTAACTGTCACCTAGGAACTCGAACTCCTATAATATCAAATGGGTCCTCTAACCCCCTTCCGACTTGGCCTCCAACCAGGGAAGTTAGCTAGGGGCAAGTGCTTTGATAATTGACTAGGTCTCGAACCCAAAAAAATTAGTTGGGCCTCGAACCCAAGAATAGTCAACTGGGCCTCAAACCCAAGAATAGTCAACTGGGTCTCAAACCCAAGAATAACTAATTGGGCCTTAAACCCAAGAATAGTCACACTGTGTGTATATGTAACAATACAAACTCTGAACAACGTAAGTCTAGGACAGTACTGGCTTAAGCCTAGCTAAGGCCCGACAGAAAGCAAATAACCAGAAGTATCATAAGTACTCAGTACAACACTAGATAGACCATTGATAAGTGTTGGAACTATCCAGAGCAACAATAGGTAGCACAACTGGTAAAGCAACAAGTTTCCAGATCAACAACAGGTAATCTAATTAACTCCTAGGGTGTAGCACACACCCCACCAATAGAACCATAATGCATTACATATGTAGCCAGGAGCACAGCATATCGATAGAATCATAACATAGAGCCTCAACATGTCATAAAAACTACAACCGACAAGCAACCCCTCAAAATTACAATGTGGATCCAATATCGGACAATCCATATCGGCAACAAATGACAAGAGCGGTAAACATGGCAATCACATGGTACACATTTAGATTCAGCCTTTAAACAAATTCATTCACAGCCCCAAATAATACCGAAACCAGTTATTACAACAAATAATGTCATTACCATGCCCGAACAATGATCACAGTATCAACCAGCATATATAGTCATTAATTCAATGATTTTTGGCAATCTACGAGTATACAATACAAGTTTCAGCTCAATCTAGGGGAAGGTAATGCCTAGCCTACTTGGAAGGCGGTTCCCCATGCTCTTGATTAGTCCATGCGATTTTTTTCTCCCTGATGACCTCCAAATGTCGCTCAGCTCAAACTACATGCAAAAATCAATTTTCAACACTCTGTAATATTCCTTTCAGAAAAATACACAAGTTAGGGTTTTGATTCACCAAAATAAGATCAAAAACGGATAAGAAATCGCAATGGAAGGTGTTACATTGAATCTGTACGTCGTGCCTTCTATTTTTGGAAATTTTTCTAGATTTGGACGCTTTTATATATCTTTTTAATTTGCATCACCTGCCATATGGCAGGCCCTCACTTGGCCACGTCAGCACACCTTTTTAATTTTCAACAATTACTCAAATTTAATTTTGATGCTCCGGCCTTATCCGAAATCAAAAAAATACAATCCATATGTGAATCTTATCATATACAACCCACACTCAATGGTGTAGTCAAAATTCTCCCTGAAGATCTTTTTATTCTAATGTGGGTCCTATTTCACAATATTAAAATCTACTGAAGGGACAAAAATACACCCGAAAGCCTCGGGAACATAAAAAAGGTCCTCTTAGATTAAACTCAACATTTCGGATCCAACAGTAGGGTTAGAATTTCCATTTAGGGGCATGCTTCTCATGAAGTTGACTAAGTTAATTATTGATCTATTTCGAAGGCTAAATTTGCAAAGCTCGATATAATTGCACCGAACATTCTCCTAGCCTAATTCAGCCATTCCAGAGCTGATGGAACCATTAGAATTTTTCTCCAAGGTTATTTACTAGGGTTTTACAAGAAAATTTATTTTACGGTTATAATCTCTCGTTTAACTCAAAACACTGTATAAATATCAAATGATTCACCCAATGGCCGAACAATCAGTGTGAACAAGTCACCAATAGCCTGCGATCACTACGCAAATGCTCAAACTGATAAAATATTCTTGGAACCACATAAATGACCTGGAGGGTCATTATAGTTACTTACAAAAAATATCAAATTTGTTGGTAAAAATGAAATCATTTCTTGAAGTGTATGATCTGTGGAAAGTTGTGATGGAAGATATATCCTTAGAAGCTCTCCTTGCAAATCCTACTCTTACTTAGGTTAAAGCTTATTCAGATGAAAAAATCAAAAAAATTCAAAGCCAAAACTATTATTCAAAATTCAGTTTCGAATTTGATTTTTTTCTAAAATCATTGCTTGTGAGATAGCAAAAGAAGCTTGGAAAAACTTAAAAAAGAATAATATGGAAGTATCGATTCAGAAAAATGCAAATTTTATATTTGAAAAGAGATTTTGAATCTCATAGGATGCAAGAGAATGAAACTATTATTAACTATTCTACAAGATTTCTTTGATTGTTAATAAACGAGGTTGCTTAGCAAGGATTTCAAAGATGTCATAATAGTAGAAAAAATTCTTGTGGCAATTCTAGAAAGATTCTAGTCTAAAATTTTATCTTCGGAAGAGTTTAAAGATCTCTTTACTATATTTGTTGAAGAATTAATAAGTGCACTTCAAGCACAACAGCCAGAAGAGCTTTCAGACAAGATAATCTTGTTAAGGGTTTTCTTTATGCAAAAAAATAGAAAAGAAAAAGGTAATTATCCTCTTTACAAAGACTGCAAAAAGAAAATATTTGAAAAAATTTATTGATAGAGACCTGATGCAATATGTAGAAATTACAAACAAGCAGGTATAACTATCAAAATGGGCCAGCCCAACCCACGCCTCGCGGGTCAAGGAATTTGGAGGGTTAGGACGGGTCGGTCCTTCATTTGAAAGGGCCTTGAAATGGCTAGCCCAACCCAACCCTAGTAAGGTCGCGAGTTGGGGCGGGCCAGCCCTTCATCTTTTTAAAAGAAAATAATTTTTTTCTTTCCAATCTAAATTAAAACTTGAAATTCCGTCAATATATTAAATATTTTGACATGCCTAGCAAAATTATATAAAAGAACATAATAGCTACAATCACGATATGCATGATACATACGATTAGTGGTGCTTTAAATTACAATCTCATATCTGGAATATATAACATCAACAAATGAGAAGATTTTCAAATCAAATATAACAAAAAATGACCATATTTAGTCATCCTAAAACTAAAGAAAAATAATAATACTTCTTTACAATTAAATAAGTAAAGAAAATTTAAAAAAATAAACTTGTAAACTAAAAAATAATTACGCCTTACAATTTTAGTTATTTTAATTCAAATTAAATAATCATTTTGGCCCATGAGCCAATCCTAGCGCGGTCTCAGTCAAGTCTCAAGGGCCAAGGGCTTAGTTGAGTTGGGCTTATAAGTCCCGGTACTAAATGGGCTTGAAAAATTATATCCTCACCCTATGCCAACAATGTGTAGGGTTGGGTCTGCCCTGTTGACACCCAATTTTGACCCTCCATATTATAAATTAATTATTGAACCTCTTCAATTTTTAACAATGTAAAATAATTATCTTCGAAAAAATATATTTTAAGCTATTTTAGAGTTATATTTATTCAAAAATCATTCTTAAAAAAAAGATTTTATTTTTCTGTTAATTATCTTGATTTAATTATAAATTATTTTAAAATTAATTATTTCACTTTGATATTTCAAGAAGCTCATTAATTGATTTAATTTAATTCATCGTATACTTAAATTCAACCTCGCGTTTCCCGACCCCGCATGTCCTCTCCTTTTTTCCTTTTTCTTTTTTCCTTTTTCCTTTAAGTTTTCTTTTTCTTTTTCTTTTTCTTTTCCTTTTCACGTGGGACCCACGTGTCCCTCCTTTTCTATTTCTCTTCCTCTCCTCACGACCATCTTTCCTCTTCTTTCATTTTTCCAAATCACCTTCAACAACACCAATGGAGCAAAAAAAAATTCCTCCAACAACCCCAACCTTCGAATTTTGAATTTCGAATTCAAATTCAAAATCATAATTTTTGGCCTATAAATACCCCTCTTCATCACTTGTTTTAGGGGGATTCATCATTCTAAAAAAAAAATAAGGCAAAGTTACCATAAAAATAGTTTAAGATTTTCCAAAAATTGTTCCGATCTTAATTATTTTTCAGAAATTGGTGGTGGAAGCTCTCTCCTAAGTTCGCCGACGTCTCAGTGTACCTTCTCCATAACAGATAGTTTTCTCATTCCTTTGATGTTTCAATTCATAAATATGTGAAAATCTAAAAAAAATAAATCAAAAAAAATCTTGCATTATTTTTGAAGATTTTGCTGTTAAACATGTTTATCCTAAAACCATAGCCTCATGTCTTGTATTTTCTTGTTTGTTCACTATTTTGGTTGAGCTATAACGTTGATTGCAACTTTGTTTAATGTTTATTAATCTAGACTTTATTCTTGTTCAAAATTTTTGCCTCTTGATTCATTAATAATGG
>DF361689.1:35279-49613 GCA_000787875.1 Solanum virginianum
ATCATGCAACCTGAGATATGTAGGAAACCCAAAACCAGGGTCCGGCCATAATTTTCCAAAGTCCGTACCAAGAGCTTTTCAGAAGATGAAGATGTGGTCGGCTAAAAATTAAATTAGTCAAGTTTCTTTATCAACGATCTCTTTCATCGATCATACCCAAAGAAAGGGACAACTACTGACATCCAATTTTTACCCTCCACGATACAAATTAATCATCAAGCTTTTAATTTTTAACAATTTGAAATAATTAAGCTTTCGAAAATGCAAAAAAGTATTTTTTCAAATAAATTTCATTTTTTATTTTAGAAGTTATTATTCTTAATTATTTCAGATTGATAATATTAAAAGCTCTTTAATTAATTTGTATAATTCATTGTGTCAAATTAGTCAATCAAATTTAATTTGATTACTTTTAATTGGCTAAAATTGCAATCGAATTGGTCAATTTTAAATCACCACCTTGAACCCATTTTTCAGCCTTCATCTTGGACTAAAATTCTAGCCCAAACTAAGTCAGCCCAGCCTAATATCCCCTTGACTCGGCCCAATTCCCTTTTATTTTTAGCCAACCTATACATATATACACACACGCACATGCATGGGGGCCACGCGCATGCATGGGGGCCACGCACCCCCAATTGCCTTTTCTTTCCCATTTTTCCTCACACACGTACATTCTCTCTCCCCCTCACCATTGTTCTTCTTCTTCATGCTCAACAAACCGAAGGAAAACCAAAAACCAAACCCAGAAAATCCAAAACCAGATTCCCCAATATTCCATTCAACCGATTTGTACTTACGTGTCCCCTTCTCCATACGAATTCGTTGAGGGAATTTCCAAGTGTCAAAATCATGTTCTCCTTATCTTGAATCAATGGTCGAGGTCCTCAAATTTATCGAGGATTTGGTATAATTGGGATTCCCTTATCTTGTTGAGGGATTTCAATTTCAAAATCCCAAAGAATCGACCCCGAATTTCCCAAAATCCTCCCTGATTTTCCCTCCCAATGGTGCCCTAATTTAGGGCTATACATACTCATGTTCTTCACCATTTAGGCAGATTCTGGAGCCGTTAATAATTCAAAACCCTAGAAAAACCTCACATGCGTCATTTACCCTAAAAAGCAGACATCAAGAAAGTTCTTGTTTCTGGGCATTCCTCATTTTTGTTTTAAGAAACCTCATCGAAACGAAGGACTTAGAACATGAGCGTCAAGGTTCCAAGGTTGAGAAAGTTGTGCATATGTTAGCTATGGTGAAGAGCTTTCTTTCAAGCTCGAGTTCCCAGTTCGTTGCTCCAAGTGAGGTAATGCTTTCGTCTCGCTCTTTTTCATTTCATTCGAGTCTCAATCATTATGTTTGAATGCAAATTTAAAATTTGTATCAAGGTCTTTCATGTTTGCATTTAGCTCATTTTGACTGAAAATGCATTCTTGGAGTAAGGTGATTCTATAGTTTGTTGTTGGCTGATCGACATTGTTTACTCTTTTTTCTATGAATACAGTTCGTTAACAGTGTCATTAAGTTTGTTTGCACCCTAATATTATTTTGTGTCTCGAATCTTAAGCTATAAGTTGTTATGATAAGTTGATGCTGTGATTTTACTGTTAAATAATGGAATCTGTGTTGCGCATTGATTTCAAGTTTCTTGTTCGACTCTGGGTTTCTTAGTTGATTTCAAGTTCTTTCATCTCTGTTTCATGCTTTCGCTCTAACCTACAACCAGTCTCTGGGTTGTTTGGAGATAATATGCAACTCTTGTTTCTTCCTTGGTCCATTTCTGTTTCCTTGTATGCAATCCATCTGCAATCAATATAGTCAAATTTCCAAGTCTAATTCTATATCTTTATGAATATGACGATCAATACTTAGTCTGTTAGTTGTAAATGAGAATTTCTGTCCTTTAACTTGACTCTTCCTGTTGACACCTAGGCTTCATCTTACCATCTACTTGCATTTTGTGTATTAAGAACCTGTTTTGAAGCATATCTACTTTCTTGTCTGATTCTTAAAATGAGGACTTATCTTGTTAAAGTAATATTAATTAGTTGGATTTGCTGCTCGAAGTTGTTATAGCCAGAAAAAAGGATTATGTGCAGTTCTATGTTATATGATGACCCTCATTAAGCCTGAGGTCTCATATTTAAACCTGTTATTTTCACTATCGAAACTAGTTGTAGTTTTATTTCTTTTAGTTCAATCTTAGAGTTTCTTTCCTGATCGATTGGTGGCTATTACAGCGTAGACATTACTGACAGTTCTTGGCCTTAACGGCGAATTTATGATGTTGCATGAATCACTTATAACCCATGGTCATAGACTTTTTTTTTTATGTTCATGAAGTCTTTATCATAGATCAAGGGTTAATTTCCCACATGTTGAATAGTCATAAATAGGTTGTACAGGTGGCTGGTTTCAGTGGTTGTCTCAAGATTTTATTCAAATTGAATGATTGTTTTAGCCCCATTCATCCTGTGGGTCATGATATAACCTACACTCAACATATTTCTCAAATATTTCATTGATTAAACATTACTTTCCTAATCAACTTGGCTGCTGTTTTGAAAGGAAAATGTTTATGCCCAAGTTTGGAGTAGGTTGTTAGTTTGCATTACTTAGCCGAAACATAGTTTGCTGTTAGTCTGGTTTTGTGTTTGAAATTATATGGATCTTCCTTGTTTATTTTCACTATCAAAGAGGGCATATGTTACAAATATCCATATAAAAAAATAAAATGATGCGAATGTTCGCTGTTCTCATTAAATTGGTTGTCTTTTCCTTGCATTTGTTCTTTGTCATATCACTACTTGTCACAAAATTCTTACTATATTGTTATGATTGCTCTTTGGTGTGATTAAAATGCTCTAGTCAAAATTATTCAGTCATTTCCTCCTTTTTTTTGCATGTGATTCACTTTGGAGTCCTAAATGAGCTCCTCATATCATTTGCACCTCGCCGGGCCATGGAGGCCCAACAATCCCTCTTTGAATCAGCCCACATCCACGGGATAAGGAAGATACAGGTAAAAAGAAGCAGTTTACAAGTTTTATGAAAGCTGAAATCAATGTTTATACATTGGTATATATCAATATACATTAAGTGTATATCACAAGCAAAATGAGTCAAAGGCCCAACCTGGAGGCAACAACAGTAAGAAAAGGGAAAGGGCTGTGCAGGCCCAACTTATCTAGAAATTAGGACAGGTGCATTTGGGCCTGCTAAGCCCAAATGATCCAGATTTCTTTTAATATATTTTATTTTATTTTATTTGATTATTATGTTTCATGTTTTGTGCTAACATATACATTTTATTGGTTCTGTTTATTAATCTAATTAATTTCCCCAACATGCTTGTCATTTATGTTAATTCCTTTTTGATTTCTCTTTGATGTTAGGATTGTTTCTATGAAATTAGATTTTAGTAAAAAAAAACTTCTTTTTCAAAATGGGTCAAGTATTTAGTCAATTTCTTTTCAAAATTAGCCCATTTTTTAGACTTAGTCAACTTTGCAGACTTAGCTAATTTTGCAAAGACAGTCTTTTTTTTTTTCAAATCTAGTCAATTCTTTTAAACCTAATCAATTCCCTTCAAATTTAGTCAATTTTAGTCAAATCATTTCAAGTTTAGTCAATTTTATTTTTTTCAAATTTAGTCAGATTTTTTCAAGTTTAGTCAATTTTCTTTCAAATTTAGCCAATTCTTTTAAAATTATTCAACTTTTCAAAGTCAATCAAATCTTTTAAAAGTTAATTAATTTTGTAATCGTTGGTCGACCGCACGTTAGTGGCCACTTTGAGTGATTAAGTTCTTCTCAAAGTGGAAATTGAGCCCGAACCCTTCTTTGGTATTTTAAAAGATTTTTCTATTAGGTCTTTCAAAATTTCTTTTATTTGGTTTCCTAATTATCCTTAAAATTAGGTGGTGACTGTTTCAATTTTTTCAGAATTTTGATTTGTACTTAAATTAATTAAGTATTAAATCGACTTTTTGAAAAGTCAAAAGCCATTTTTCGGATTAACAGTAAGTGCATTGGAGTAATGAGAAAGAGTAGTATTCTCGAAATAAAAGTCCCTGCGAAGATATAGAACGTGAATCTTGCGAGATAAATTATAGGAGTATGATCAGCTTATGGTTAGAACATGGTGACTTTGAGTTAGGCTTGAATTTCAAGAGAGCATGAAGTTAGACTTATTAATTCCTTGGTGAGAGTTATAAGCTTAAGATAATTAAGTATAGTATTCGAGAAGAAGATCATAGTTGAGAAAAGTTGCTAATCTTGAGAGTTATCAATCATATCGCTTAATGCATAGAAGTCATATTCTTATGTCACGTCCAAAATTCTCTTCCCAATAGTTAGAGAAATTTTAATGGAAGCTTTTGAGATTATAATCTTTTTCTCAATTTAGATATAATGTTCATTAGCAAGTTGGGTTCCTTTTTCTAAGTTGATGTTCTTCTTGAGTCTCTGAGCACTGGAGTATGCAAGTCCTTGATTGTATTCGTACCTAATGATAATGTTGGAGATAACATTCCAATTATCGATCCTGATTTTAAAGTCTAATTTTGAGCATAAGTATTTGAGTTCTTGATTATGTTTGTGCCTTATGCTAATTCCTAGCTTTATCATCATTCGAGGATGAATGAACCTAATGAGGAGATATTATAATACCTTGAAAGTTCCTAAGCTAAGATCTGAACTTTCCTCTTATGCGTAGGGGATCATACCAAGTAATCCTAACCTTTCATATAGGTATTAAATCCTATTTTACAGTGGGATAATAGATTTAATATGAATAAAGACCACAAAAATTCTTAACACAAAGTTGAGTTAAAACATTCCTTACCGATTGAGTTTCAATATGGAATTCTATGAAATTAGGTGAGCCAATCCAAGTTGTGAATGTATGTTAAGGTCCTTTTCTAAATAATTGAAGTATGTTGGATGTAGTTTGAGGTCATAAAGGATACCCAATGTCAAGCTAAGTTCAAAACATTTCCATCGGCTAAGTTTTAATATGAGTTCACAGAAGGGTCAATTTCAAATGGTAATATCTCTCAGTACATAATGAGTTAGGTGATCCATTAAGTATCTAATTAAATTCATTTAAATTATCTTTCCAACTCATTATATTTTTTCTTAATTGAAGTTCGAAGTAAAAAGTTATGACCATTTTACTGGAGACATGCAAAGCTGTATGAAGTCTGCGATAGCTCCACACCGCAGAGTGGACACGAAATCTTCTGCCTAAGTTAAATGATATTCTTTTATTACATTTTGAGGGTAATTTTATCCTATAAATTTTTAGGGTTATTTTTATGTCTCAAAATGCATAGAACGTCAGTTTCTCATGAGTAAAACCCTCTTATTCACTCCTAAATGTGAATGCTCAAGAATCATCAAGAAAATCATCAAGTTAGACTTAGCTTTCAAGATTCCTCATTAAGGTAAGTTATTCCCCCATAAATGTCAAGCTTCCTAACACAAATTTCTTCATCTATTCATAAATCTCTAAGAGAAATCTTAAATCGTAACCTAGGTTTTCAAGAAAATGAATTCAAGAATTCCAAAAAAGGATCTCTTGATTCTTCTTCTTCAAGGATTCTTTATCAAGAAATCTAAAGATTTTAAGTCAAGAATTGAGGAATCAAAGAGAAGCCCTTAAACCCATATTTTTAAAAGTTATTCTACCCTAGAAATCCAAAAGAGAATTTCTTTTCTCAAGAATAAACATTCAAGGTTCCAAGATCAAATATTTCTTCGTGTTCTTTGAATTTTGATTATAATATCAATCTTCCAGGTATGTAAGGCCACTTAACATTCTATTTTCATGCATAATCTATATTTCTTATCAAGAATCAAGTTAAGTTCATTCCTATAATCTTATGGAGAAATTCTACAACCTTATTGTGAAATTCTTGTTATTTTTTTTATTATTATGTCAAGAACTTCATTGGTAAGTATATCTCTATTTATTCTTGAAGTATTATTATATTTACAAGAATCTCAGATGACTTCTGAGAATAATTTCATTATCATGCTTTAATTGTATTGAAAAGTGATAAAATTACTACAAGTGTTTGAGAAGTTTAAGTAAAATTTGAGTTAAATGATTTTCTTGAGATTAAGTGACAAGTTTGAGAAAAGCTAGTTTAAAGAAAAAATTTTAAGCCAAGGCTTCAAGTAACAGATTTTCAATTTTTTTCTAAAGTGGGACATTTTTATAGTTATTGAGCATAGTGCATGTTTTGGGAGTAATATTGAGCATCGATGTGGGTATGAGTTTAGATAACTCCAATTCTATAAACTATGTAGCGAGCGTAGGATAGGGTTGTACCAGATGTACAACTCCTCATATTCCATTGAGATGACCTAGTTTAGATGAATCCATGTGTTAAATTTTGTTCCTCACCCTGGTAAGATATTGGATGGCTCGCCAACATGGTTAAGACGTTGTATCATTATGATGATCATAGTGGTGGTTGTTAGTTAGAGAAACTCCCTAAGTTAAAGTATATATCATTTTCAGATATAGACTGAGTTGTATTTATTTATGCATTAAAATCAGACGTTTTACTTATTTTTCATTACTTATGTTATTGAGTTATTTTCTACATCAAGATTATGATTTGAGGAGTGGATCCTGAGTACATTCTACGTACTAACACCTTTTAGTTGTTGTATAGTTTTATGATGCAGATTTAGGTACCTATGATAGTAAACATTGAATTATACAACTTTCCAGTAGCATATGGTGAGACCTCTGTGCATTCAAAATGCCTTAGTTAGTTAGTCCATTTTATTTATTTTACATTCAGGCAGCCGTGAGTCTTATTGCAGCACCTATCTTCACTATAGTAGAGACTTCATGGACAGAGTTAGTGAGTCAATCTAGTCTATTCATTCAGATATTTTAAGCATTATTATTATTATTTGTATCAAGAGATATTTCTGGATTCTATATAAAACATGATTTAGATTCTTTGAATTTTATTAAATGTTCATATTATAAAGTTTCTGCATCCATGTTAAAATTTTTTGGTGAATGAGTCAACCAAGGCAAGGGTTTACTTCAGGACTAACAATGGTTTATTAGTGCCAATCACATCCAAGGTGTAGACTCGGGCCGTGACATGCATCCTTACATATACATATACATATATATATATATATATATATATATATATATATATACAAGCAGTACATTCGAACATACTAATATATACTCTATGCCTACATTATTTTAAAATGTAGGGTTTGACAATCATCCTACACACTTTCGTGGCTAGACAAAAGATATGTTCACTTGATTGGTGAGTCCTCATATTTCGAGGGTTGCCTATTGAATTTATATTTCCTTGTTATGCTTAAATGATGTTGTTTACTTTGACACCATTCCTTTCTTTTATTTGGGTGAGCTAGTGGCTTTTTCTATGCCGCTACCTGTGTTAGTATAGTAGAGCTATGTCTAGACAAAGTGATGTGTAAGTCCATTTAATTAGGCCTAAGCTTTACTTTTACGTTTTGACTTTATTTTGAGACTTACCTACTATGTTGTGCTTCCTATTATTGATTTACTTGCCTTATGTATGCTTGATATGCTATGATAGCTTGGTTGGGATTTCTTAGGGAATCCTAATTGTCGTGTCATATGTAGGCCCTAATTTGAATAATGACAGTGCATCAGGTCTAATAAATCCATTATTAGGTACAGGATTTATCATGATGTACTCCGATTTATATTTTTTCCTGATGAACGATACATACTTGTAGGAAAATATTTTCAAAATTCAAACAGAGCGTTTTAAGTCTTATCAATCCTATTATTTCAAATTTTTAACGAAGCATATGTCCAAAAAAAAAAAAAAACTATTTCTCTTGTAAGTATCAAACTCTTTCAATAATCATTTCCCAATTATCAATACATCATCTTATAAAAGTGAGATTATCTCAAGTAACCACTTTGGCATCATATTAAGTAAAAAGCTTGTCCTAAATGCAAGTTTAAAACATTTGGTAAAACATTCACCTTGTAAACCATGAATTAATCATGAAAGTTAAAAAAATACAAATTTTGAAAATATTACTACTTACAATAGTTTTGTTGAATTACCAGACTCATCACTCAAGCAATTAAAATGACTTTCTTTAATCAATTTATAATGGAGAATTTTCATAAATAGCCTAAGCTTGAAACTTAATATGGTTAAATAGCTATATATTTTATATAATTACACAATATAACCTCGGCTTGTAACCTAGAGAGGAGGAGAGAGGCGAGCAATATCGAGAGAGGGAGGAGAGAGGCGAGCAATATCGAGAGAGGGAGGAGAGAGGCGAATTGTATATGTATATTTGTCGAATTGTATGTGTATATCTGTCAAATAATTATATATGTGCAACTAATACACATATGTATTTGTATATCTGGAAAGCGAGATTTGGAGAAGGAGGAGAGAGGCTAATGGTATTGTATATCTGTCAAAATAATTGTATATATGCAGCTGGTATACATATGTAATTGTATATCTGATAAGAAATTGCAGAGAGAGAGAGAGGAGATCGGCGAGAGAGAGGAAGATAGAAGAGAGAAAATAGCATAAAACCCGTAACTATAGCAACAAAACCCTAACTATAGCTATAAATTGTAGTTTATCATATGTTTGCCTAGTTATGTTATCTTTTCGCCTATAATCATATCATACCAAACTCAAATTAATTTCCTCATTAAGGCTAATCCAGGATAAATTCAAAATACCTCATCATCCATATATCCTATGTGGCCCTTGATTTGCTAAAATATATTTGTCCATTGCATGAGTAAACTAACTCATCATAATCTACTAACATTGGCTAATTTGAATAGCTTATGCAGCTATTTCTGTCTCCAAATTATCTTTATTGTCTAAGTACTAGTCTCTAGTAGAATTTTCAGCATCCAAATAATATTACCTATACTAAGAATTGATCATGGTCAAAATTACTAAGGATATGGAAAACTTGTTAAGGCTCAAGTTAATGTGGTAAAGGAAGAAAAGATTTACCTCTAATCTAATTAAATCTCTGATGAACTCTACTCTTTCCATAACGTATCACCCTTGCTTAGTACTTTCTTTCTTTTTTCTCTATCTATTCAAGTTTGTTCTCTTCCCCCCCCTTTTTTTTTTCTTTTGACTAGAGGGATAGGTGATTTTCTTTTCTTTGTTTTCCCTTTCTCCCGTCTCCGTGATGCCCTTATTTTATCTTCTATTTTATTTTGGTTGCAGCCAAGTTTAGGGCTTTAGCCCAATTCTTTTTGGTCAAAATAAATAGATAAATACTCTCCGCCTCTTTTTTTTTTTTAATGAATAATTTTAAGTGACATATATGCTCTTAGTTGGTATAAGGTATTTCAAGATCTTATTATTCGTATCCAATGTAATATTATTGCCTTGGTTACCTTATATATGCCAGTATATCATCCCGTCTTATGTCTTTTTCTAGATGCACATTAAGGTGTTTATATTGGCTTTTTTTTTTTTTTTTTTGAAGTGATCTATAAGTTAAAAGTAAAAAAAATATAAGTTGAGAACTCTCAACTTTTGATTTTTGATTTTTTTTACTTTTGCAATTTTAAAAGAGTGCTTAAAAGCATTTTTTTTTTGTTACCTAAACACTTTCAAAATTTAAAAAATGCTTAAAAATCAAAAAATTTTAAATAAATTGTGTTTATTACTTTCTACATGTCATAATTTGATACGATTATGTATCTTGACTATTTGTATCCTATAGAGATCCCAACATAGTATTAATTTCCTTTCTATCCAGACGTTAAAAAAAAAAATGCTACTCTCTCCGTTTTAAAAAAAATTACCTTTTTTTCTTTTTGATTTGTTTAAAAAAGAATAATCTATTTTTTCTTTTGTAAAACTTTAATTTTAATTTTTCACGTGACATATTTAAGGTCACAAGATTAAAAAGTATTTTGGTATATTTAACATAATTTTAATTTAGAATCAGAAGATTTAAAATTTTTTTTATTTTCTGAAAACTCTGTGCCCAATAAAATCATGTCATTTTTTAAAAATAGAGGTGGTATAAATTTAATATAGTTATTTAATACATCTTGAAATGCCATTGGAAAACTACAGAATAGTTTTATTTAGAAAGTAATTAGTGAGGAATGAATCCTTGCGGTAGGGCTAGGCATGTATTAATGAATGCTTTCTTTAAGTGGATGGAATGATTAGCTGGATTCTTAATTAGAAGGGCATACTAATATGTTTGTTTGTTTGTTTTTTTTTTTTAATTTTTTTTTAATTTTTTTATTTATTTATTTTTAATTTTCAGCTTTGATACTATTCTATTTATTTGTTCTTATTACTTGGTAAGTGCATGTGGTTTATTTATTTATTTCATCTTTCCTGCTTTAATCTCTTTTGTTTTAATTTATATAATATTTGCAAGAACAATTAAGCACATTCATGTATTGTGAAATATATTGATTTGAGTTGTAAATTTGGTTTAAAAGATGTCCTTATATATGAACATTGATGTAATACTTATATTTCAAATGATTGAGTACCTTTAAACCTGGAAAAAGGATTCATTTAATTATGTTAGCTTAAAAGTAATACTATAAGTATTAATATTTTAATATAAAGTGAAAACATATATTTTTACTCTATGATTTGACACGGTGTTTAAAAAAATGATGATTTCTTTAACTTGTGATTTAAAATAATTTTTATATACTCCCTCAGTTCCAAATTAATTGAATTTTTGAAGCAATACACACATATTAAGAAGTACATTCAAAGACTAAATTTAAATCATACTTTCCACTATTGTCTTTGAAAGCTCCATTAATGAAGTATGCGAGCTACATTAACATGCTAGCTTGTGGAAGAAGAAATATAAGAGAAGAGGAGAAGAGAGAAAACTGTGAAGCAAAGTACTGTTACATTGGATTTACATATCCATTTGGCATGAGGTTTTGGCCTCTATATATACACATGTCTACAACAACTTGTAACAAACTAATCCTTTCAACTAACTTTCTGACTAACTCTTTTAACTAACTCATCACACTCTAACTCCTCACACCATAAAGCTTGTTAGCAGCTTTTACTAGCCAACGCTCCCCTTCAAGCTTGTGGTTGAAACACTTTCTTCATTCCAAGTTGACTGAGTAGCAGACTGTGTTGTGTCTTTCCCAATCCTTTCGTAAGTAAGTCAGCCAACTGATCCTTAGTGTTTATGTGCTCAGTTTCCAGACAGATTTTTTCTCTAACAAAGTCACAATCAATGTCTATGTGCTTTGTCATTTTATGGAAGATTGGGTTGGCTGCAATTTGAATAGCAGCCTTGCTATCATATATCACATTTACAGGAAGATCCACTTTCACACCTAGTTCTTTGTATAATCCTATCAACCAAGTTATTTCAGCTGCACATGTAGTCATGCTTCTAAATTCTGCTTCTGCAGAACATCTGAATACCGTTTCTTGCTTCTTAGACTTCCAGGAGATGAGTGCCCCTCCAAACATTACTAGATAGCATGTGACTGACCTTCTAGTTTCTACACATGCTCCCCAATCTTAATTACCATAAGCAGTGAGTTTTGTAGATTGTTCTGCAGGCATGAACAGATCTAAATCAGGAGCTTCTTTGATGTATTTGACAACTCTTAGTGCTGCTTCTATGTGTAATTGTTTAGGATAGTGCATGAACTGACTCAGAGTTTGTATAGAGAAGGCAATGTCAGGCCTTGTCATGGTGAGATACAAGAGTCTCCTAACTAGTCTTTGATATGCTGTAGGATCTGTTAAAACTTTATCACCTTTAGCTTCCTTGTTGTGACCAGTTCATCATACTTGACTGATGTGATCTTTTTATTCACTTCAAATGGTGTGTAGGCAGGTTTGGCTCCCCCTAGACCAGATTCTGAGACATTCCAATGCATATTTCCTTTGTGACATTAATATTCCCTTGCTGGACCTTAAGAACTCAATTCCCAGGAAGAACTTTAGTTCTCCTAGGTCCTTCATTTTGAATTTCTTTTGTATTTCCTGTCTAGTGTCACACGATAGTTGATGGTTGCTCCCAGTTACCAACAGATCAGCTATATAAAATAACACCACCACAATGTCATTTCCAACTACATTTGTGAATAAATAGTCATGGTGACTTTCTTGCCTCAGTCAACTTCAGGTTCCATTGTCTTGGTGCTTGTTTGAGCCCATAGAGAGACTTGTGTATTTTGCAGACCTTGTGACTCTCGTTCTGTCTGGAAAACCCACTAGATATCTCCATATATACTTCTTCTATAAGATCACCATTGAGGAATGCATTGTGAACATCCATCTGATAGATAAACCAATTTTTTGAGGCAACAAGAGCAACCATAGACCTTACTTTGACCATCTTTTCCACAGGACTGAAGGTCTCTACATAGTCCAGACCTTCTTTTTGACTAAATCCCTTGGTTATAAACTTGGCTTTGAATCTTTCCACTTGTCCAGAGGCCACATACTTGACTTTATAAATTCACCTGCACCCAATAGGTTTCTTACCAGGTGAGTCTACTACACTCTAAGTGTTGTTGTTCTCTAATGCATCAATCTCCAGTTGCATAGCCTTAACTCAAGCAGAATCTGCAACAACCTCTTTGTATGATCTTGATTTTGTTACAGTTTAGTAGGCAAGTAATGCTTGCTTATAGGAGGAAGATAGGTGAGAGTATGTGATGTGATTGTCTAAGGGATACAGGCATGTGTTGATTTTTAGTTTAGTGATAAAGTCTTGAAGCCATAATAGAGGTTTGGTTAATCTATTTGTCCTTCTAGGAGGTGCAGTTATAGTAGGAACAGGAATGAGTTCCTCATGCACACTTGGTGAAGGAACTAAGGAGCTTTCATGAGAGGGATCAGTAGTTGAGGTGGACATAGAAGTTGGAGTGATTTGATGGTCTGTAGTAAGTGTGATTGGGGACATAAGATGAGATGATGGGACTAACTCAAGAACTGGAGACATGGGTTTGGGAGATGCTTTCATTGTCTTGAAAGGGAATATACTTAGAAGGAATGCGTATGAAAATCAAGTAGTAGATAACCCTTTTGAGTAGAGGAATAACCCATCAATACAGCAGGAATGGCTCTTAAAGCAAACTTATCAGAAGCTTTAGGACATGTAGCATAACACTAACATCCAAAAACCTTAAGATGTGACAAGTCTGGAGGGTGAAGATATAGATTTTCATCAGGTGTTATGAAACCAAAGACCTTGGGGGGTAGTATATTTAGAATATACACAGTTGTGCATACACACTCATCCCAATATTTGAGTGGTATAACAGCCTGAAACCTGATAGATCTAGCTATTTCTAGAATGGTTCTGTGCTTTCTTTCAACTACACTATTTTACTGAGGTGTATATGCACATGTGCTTTGGTGAGCAATGACAAGATCACACAATAACTCTTTGAAAGCATAGCTGAAAACCTCAAAGCCATTGTCTGTTCTCAGAGTTTTGACACTAGTGGAAAATACATTTGTTACTTGAGTTAGAAACTATTTCATTACAACTAAAGTATCTGCCTTTGAAGCAATGACAAACACCCAAGTGTATCTGCTGAAATCATCCACAATTGTTACAAAAAAACTTCTTTCCATTATGTATAGGTACTTTGTTAGGTCCCCAAATGTCACAATACAACTATTCAAAAGGACTTTTGGATACATGAGAATTCACAGGGAAAGGAAGCTTAGTGTGCGTGGCTAATAAACATACAGTACAATGAGAGTGATCCTTACTTTTCAGAGTGCTAAGACAGTCATTTCTCTCTATTTTATCAATAGGAGCATGACCTAACCTTTGATGCCAGATATCTACAAACTCAGTTTTAGAAACAACCTTAGTATGTTGAATTTAATCTTGTCCTCTACTATTATTGACCACCTACTTTGGAGTTTGATTTGGTTCTTCTCTTAGTATGTAGAGACCAAGTTCTTCCTTACCAATCCCCTTGACCTGACTAGTATAGAGATCCTGAAAAACACAAAAGTCAGGAAAGAAACCAACCATGCACGGTAACTTCTTTGTGATCTTTGACACTGACATTAAGTTACACCTAAAGTCAGGTAAGTATAGCACATTAGAGATAGTGTGATTTGCAAGAGTAGTGGTGTTTCCTACATGAGATACTGCAATAGTTTTACCATTAGGTAGATGGATCCTATTTTTTGTGTTACTAGTCACTTTCTTAGCCTTGTTTAGCAGTTCCAGTTTAGATGTAATGTTGTTAGAACCCGTATTCTTGTGCATTGGAACCGTTACGGAAATTTGGAACCTAAGT
>DF361688.1:6175-45001 GCA_000787875.1 Solanum virginianum
GTCCTAGAAGTTTTATCCTCTATTTCCTATGCTAGCAAACAGTGTATAAGATATGAATAATCTTACTTAATAACAATAATCATAAATATATCACATAATGGGAAAACAATAGTAGAATTAGACCAAGAAATAATAATAGCACAAATACCTATGATGATAAAAATATTTGTAGTAGGGATTTTACAAAGGGGAGTAGTTTACAATAGATTGCATTTCTAGGTCATGTGGTGTCGGGGGATGGTATTAATATTGATACTAAGAAGATGGATGTGATTAAAAATTAGCCTAGACCATTGACTGCATTGGACATTAAAAGCTTCTTGGGCTTAACGGGTTACTATCAGAGATTTGTGAATGGATTCTCTTCTATTGCCTCTCCCATGACTAAGTTGACTCACAAGAAGGCTTAGTTTGTATAGACCGATCATTGTGAAAAAGAGTTTCCTAACATTGAAGGATAAGCTTACCTTTACACCTATCTTGTCTCTACCAGAAAGGTTAGAAGGGTTTGTTATGTATTGTGATGCCTCCCAAATTGGTTTGGGTTGTGCGTTGATGCAAAATGGTAAGGTGATAGCCTATACATCTAAAAAACTCAAAGTACATGAAAGGAATTGTCCTACTCATGATCTTGAATTAGCCATCGTGGTCTTTTCTTTGAAAATTTGGCATCATTATTTTTATAGGGTGCATGTTGATGTGTTTACCAATCATATGATCCTCCAATATGTGTTCACTCAAAAAGATCTCAACTTTAAATAACGAAGGTGGTTAGAATTCTTAAGGATTATGATATAAGTGTGCATTATAATCTCGGTAAGGCTAATACTATGGTCGATGCTTTGAGTAGGGTGTCTATGGGTAGCCTAGCTCATGTTGATCGTCGGGGCAAAGGGGTGGCTAAGGAGGTCCATCAGTTGGCTTGATTTGGAGTTAGGTTGGAAGAGGTTGATAATGGTGGTATTGCATTTGTTGATGGTTCAAAGTCTTCCTTGGTTGATGAGGTAAAAGCAAAACAAGATCTTGATTCCTCCTTGTTAGAATTGAAGGCCTTGGTGAGAGAGGGCAAGGTAGAGGTTTTCTTCCATGGGGAAGATGGTGCCCTTAAGTACCAAGGTAGGTTGTGTGTGCCTTATGTTGATGACTTGTGAGAGATGACTCTTGATGAGGCTCATAATTCTTCCTATTCTATCCGCCCCGGTTCTACAAAGATGTATACGGATTTAAGAGATGTGTTTTGGTGGGGAGCTATGAAGAAAGACATTGCCAAATTTGTATTCGATTGTCATAGTTGCCAACAAGTCAAGGCCGAACATCAAAGGTCAGGTGGCTTAATGCAAATATAGAAATTCCTACTTGGAAGTAGGAGGAAATCAACAAGGACTTTGTGGTTGGATTGCCTAAGACTAGAAAGGGTTTTGATTCTATTTAGGTTGTGGTTGATAGGATGACAAAGTCGGCTCATTTTCTATCGGTTAAAAGTACTTATGGGACTGAAGACTATGCTAAATTTTACATTCATAAGTTGGTGAGATTGCATGGGTTCCCTTGTCTATCATATGGGATCGTGTTGCTCAATTCACTTTAAACTTTTGGAGGTCCATCCAAAGGGGTCTTGGAACCAAGGTAAAGCTTAGTATGACCTTTCACCCTCAAATGGATGGCCAAGCCAAAAGAACTATCTAAACTCTTGAGGACATCCTTGGGGCTTGTGTTTTGGAGTTGAAGGGTTGTTTGGATGATCGCCTTCCATTGATTGAGTTTGCTTATACAATAACTATCAATCTAGCATTGGTATGGCTCCTTTTGAGGCCCTCTATGGTTGACATTGTAGATCACCAGTTGGGTGGTTTGAAGTGGGAGAAATGGGTTTTTTATGGTCCGGATCTAGTTATGGAGGCCATGGAGAAGGTATGGTTGATTAGAGAAAGATTGAAAACAGCCAAAAGTCATCAAAGGTCCTATGGCGATGTGAGGAGAAGGGAGCTTGAATTTAAAGTTGGTGATTGGGTCTATTTGAAGATGTCACCCATGAAAGGTGTGGTTCGTTTTGGTAAGAAAGGTAAATTAAGTCAAAGATTTGTGGTTCCTTATAGGGTAATAAGGAGGATTGGTAAAGTGGCCTATGAGTTGGAGTTACCTAATGAAATGAACTTGGTTCATCCATTGTTTCATGTATCCATGTTGAGGAAATATGTGGGTGATCCGAATGCTATTATCTTTTTGGATGTTGTGGGTGTTGTTGGACTTGTGAAGAAGTTCCAGTAGAGATCTTAGATTGACAAATGAAGAGGTTGAGGAACAAGGATGTTGCTTCTGTTAAGGTCCTTTGGAGAAATCAACAAGTTGAATGTGCTACATGGGAGGCAAAATTGATACAACTATCTTTTCTATTCTTCTCAATCCTAAGGTACTAATTCTAAGTCTTCTATGTGATTTTATGTCTTATGTTTCAGCCCTTATGTTATTTGCATGCATTCATGTTTATATTGACAAAGTTCATGGTGATTTTAATGCTTATGTTGAGATTTTTGAAAATGGTGTTTAAGTGTATTGTTGCATTCTTGTTGGGGCTTATTTCATCATGATTACTCTTCTTATGTATGTATCTTTGTCATTCGGAGATGAATGTTCATGAGGGGGAGGAATTGAAACGACCCCAAAATATGCCCGAAAATGTGCCTCTTTAGTGCCTAGAATCATAATTTCTATATATCTCGAAATTTGTGAGCGATATCGAAAATTGGACTTCACAATCATGATCAAGGGGCAAAATTGAGTTGAAAATGTGTCTACCCCTGATTTAAGAGTAAAGGAATCACAATTTCAATTTCCCAGGGGCAAAATTGAGTTGAAAATGTGTCTAACCCTGATTTAAGAGTAAAGGAATCACAATTTCAATTTCCCTTAAATTGAATTCCAGTGAGGTGTTTCCACCCCTGGCATGACGCGCCCTAGGTGCGCCTCAGTGTATTTTTGTGCCAGTTATTTTATTTCGGTTCAAGACTTTTGATTCATGGGCCTAAGTCTTCTTATGTGCAAAATAACTATACTTAGCCATATTTTACCTTCATATCATACAAGATATTCCCCAATACTCTCTCAAATACTTAGACAAATATTTCACCCAAAAATCCAAGTCCCAAAACTCATCCGGATCCTAAGGATTTCACTCAAGCTTCTAGTCTCCATTTCCAATCTTCATCAAGAATTCTCCAAAGTCAAAGTATGTGGGTTTTAACCATTGGATCCTTTCACCCATGGTGCCTAAGCTTTCTTTTTACAAAAATTTCATGTTTCTAAGTTGATTTTACTTATGGGTCTTCTATTATGAATTTGACAATGACCTATGTTGGGGTTTTGTAAACGTGTGACTTTTTTAGCACGTTTTGAACTATGAATCTTTGATCTACCTTAAGATTTGATAAAGGATTTTGATGTATATTGTAAGATGGTATTACAAAGTATTGGTGGGATGATTTACTTCAATATTTCTTGAATGATTTCACTCTTTAATTGATGGGTTTACACTAGCATTACACCCCCCAAGTGTTTGATAAAATGTCTGGTTAATGTATCTTGAGTTTTTGAAGGCCTAATGTTTGCTATATGAGTTAAGTGACTTTATCATGATGAGAGAGTGATATGTATGTGTTGAATTCATGAGAAGTATCCATTGTACTTTGAGTTGACCATAGCAAATTGAGGGGTGATGCGTCAATCACCTTGGATAAGGGTGGTAAGCCATCAACCAATTGAGGGGTTGATACCTCAATCACCTCGGATAGGCATGGTAAGCCATCAACCAATTGAGGGGTTGGTACCTGCATTACTTCCGGCGGAGGGTGGTCATGTCCATCAACCAACTGAGGGTTTGGTAACTCAATTTCCTCATATATGGGCAGTAAGCCATCAACCAATTGATGTGTTAGTACCTCAATCACATCCGATGGAGGGTGGTCATGTCTATCATCCAATTGAGGGGTTGGTACCTCAATCACTACTAAGGGGTGGTCTAACTTAGATTCCAACTACTAAGTTCCTTGGTCTATAATGATGGTTTATTCCTATACATGTAATAGGCTCTATATATAAGCATGTTTACTTCAAGTATCATTCATGCATGCCATATTGTTATATGTTTTTCTCTTCTCTAATTATGCATTTTGACTATGTTGTCTATCGATTGATGCATTGCATGCTACATACTCAGTACATAACAAGAATACTAATGCACTCTATGCCTACATTATGTTACCATGTAGGAACTAGAGCCCCACTTGATCCTGCTACTCCTCCACGTGGCTAGTGTGATATCTCTCAAAGCAAGTTGGTGAGTCCTCAAGTTCGAGGACATATTTCTCTTTATTTATGCTATATATTGACTCTCTTTTCTTTATGGTATGCTTGACTATGAGGGTGAGCCTGATTTCTTGTCTTGGTCCCTGCTGAAGTTCTATGTTTAGAGGTGTCGTTGGACAAGTTATGTAATGATGTTATGAGCTTGTCTCCTTTTACTCTATTGATGTTTTATGATATGAAAGATGTCCCTTAGCCCTACGTTCCCTTATGTCTACTCTTTTATTATTATTTAATTGCTTGCATGACCAAGGATGTGTAATTATATATTAAGAGGCTTGATTGGGGTCTCTTCAGTTCCTCATTCGCCATGTCACGTCTAGGCCCTAGGCTTGGGTCATGACACATTTCCAAGTTGAATTTTCAATAACACACTTGTGATGAGTTCTTAAAACATGTAATAAATAAATTTGAATAAGGATGAAGGTGTATAGGTCTTTTTTTGGGGTTTAGGGTAGGTGAGAAGTAACAAACGACCCATAAAAATATCCAAAATTATGAGAAAGCCATTAATAAAATGAACACTAAAAAGTGCGCAGGGGTCCAGTGGAGGAGCACCACGGCTCGTCCAAAGGACCACGGACTGTACAAGGGTCCATGGTAAGGTTCTTCAGACACTTAACCAATTTTAGACTAAGGACGTTCCACTGAAGGCTCCACATTTTGTAGAAAGCTCCACGGTCTGTACATACAAGTACGCGTACAAAGATCCAGGTTCCGAGAAAGTGATTTTATACTTAGATAATTTTGAGAACTTGGCCTACACGAGAACCCACCATAAGGCATGGTTGATTGTATGGCCTGTACAAGGGTTTGTGGTGGGTGAATTAGCCACATAACGGCTTTCAATCCAAGGGCACCTACCACGAGCCACTTCCACGACCAATGGTGAGCACCACCAGCCGTGAAGTGCTCAGTGGAGGGCCACTTGGTCCTAAACACCACCATAAGCAAAAAAACATCACACAAAAGGCCAAGGGCCACCCTTAGGTAGACTCCAAGGCTTGTAGACCCCTACATCGCTCGTTGAGATGACCATAGAGTGTCACTTTTGGTCAAAACACACAAAAACTAGATTTTTTGGCATCATGAAGGCCTCTTGGGGTCTGGGTCCTTACAACTTTATTGCCCTAATCATCATCATTAATCATGCAAAGCTTTACTTGAAAACAAGGTGGGCTAGACTTTTAAAGGAACAACCATAAATCATATAAATATAGAAATATACTTCTTTAGAAAAATATAAAATAACCCACATCATATCAATTACAAAACCATCATTGAGGTCATCATCAATAGATCAAATACGTGTATATACTTAGTAAAAATATCATAGGAATCATGAGTAACATTTAATAGCATAAAACATCATGAAATCATCATAAGTATGCATAATATCTTAAAAGAACTTAAAGAAAAGATAAAATAGTTAAAAGAGGCCTTTATGGGTGGAAGGATACCCACAATCAATTCACATGCTGTTGAAGACTTAGGAGTAATGAATTTGGAATCTTTTGTGAAGAACTTTGAAACCCTAGCTTCGCCTAGCCCTTCTCTTGAGAATGTAATGCCTTAGAGAAATTTTAGAGTTGAGAGAATAAAGGGAAGAATAAAGTCTTAGGACATTAAGGCTGGTTTAGGGTCCTTTTTGTCTGCAAAAATGACATGGTTTGGGAATAAGAATGACAAAAATAATAAAATTTCTCTTCACTATGACAGCAAGATTCAACCTATGAAAGCCCATTTATGGGTTGTAGAATAAACCATATACCGTAGGGCTTGCTCGTGCTGTTAACATTTTATAAATATCTAAAACAATTCTCCTAACCAAAATCAAAAAACCTCTTTTTACGGTCTGTAGATGGACTTACAGGTTGTGCTTGGACTCGTAAAGTCCATCCACACTTAGTCATTTTTCCATATTTGTGGACCCTATGTAAGAAGGGTTTTTATGAGCCGTGCTGTGTTCTATGGGCCATGCTGGTAACACATAGATCACTTTCAACAAATTCCAAATTTCCTTCAAGTCTTATAGTCTCACTTATCACCCTATCTATGAATCGTTGTCCTTGCTACAAGCCATCAATTAGTTTGTGGGTTACTCTACACTTGGAAACTTTTTCCTTTCCTGAAGTTCATGCTAAAAGGTCAAACCTAGGACTTGTATCTCTACATATGGGTCCGTAAATCACCCTAGTGAACTTGACTTTAGGTTATTTTCTATGTAAAGTTTTCGCACTCATAGCTCCTAAACTGGGGGTTGTTATAATATCTCCCCTTTAGGAACATTTGTCCTTGAATGTACTTAAAGGTAGGATCTAAAATGTAAATTAGCTAATAACTCAGTATGCATGAAAAAATAAAACTTAAATATCAATTCACAAAATTTTCAAATCCCACACTTAAGACATGTCTCAAAAATGTCCATAAACATAAAAATAAATGCATACACTGTCATAACCCGAGCCAAGAGAGTAGGGCTTACATGGAAAATGGGAACACGAGAGTCCCCAAAAAAGCATTATAGTATCCACATACACATCACCAGTTTGGAAGCGTACAATATGACATTAAGCATATAGTTCTAAGGGACAAGGATGTATCACTTACACTACGGGGATGTAAGGGATAGGGATTAACATGGATTCATAGAGCACGTAGCACATAAGAACTAAGGGGTGGGTAAGTATGACTCATGCTATGAGGATAGAAGGTACTTAAGACTTTCCATATTTCCAACTCATCATAACATACCACCGTATCATTAACATCAAAGGAATAACCATACTCACAATCTCTATAAGCAAATAGCATAATATAACACAAATTCGTACATAGAGTTTACATGTTATGCAACATTGCCTCTAAGTAATAGAATAGGACGGGGGCCAAAACATATCGTAGGCTTATCCTTAAAGTAAAAACATAAATGAATAGCATAATAGGTAGAGAGAAGGTGGCTTGTCCTTGGATGATAGGACTTACCACAAGCAACTCTCACAAATCCAAGGTACTCATCAAGAGGAGGATGAAGATAGTCTCCGGTCTCTACATGGTTAGATCATGTAGGCAAAGTATATATATTAGTATGATTTAATATACTAAGTATGCGGGTGAAACGATCCCGAACAAAGTGCCCAAAAATGTGCCTCAGAAGTACCCATAATTGTAATTTTCATATATCTAAAAATCTGTGCGTGATATCAAAAATCTGACATCGTATTATTATTCAGGGGTAATATTGAGTGGGGAATGGGTCTAACCTTAATTTTAGAGCAACCGCATTGAATTTCAAAATTCCAAAAAAATGGAATTGAAGTGAGGGTTCGCGTCCCTGACACAAAGCGGCCAGGGCGCGCCCCTGTGTAGAAATTGTCAAATTTTCTTGTTCTGGTCGAAGGCTTTTAGGTCTTGGGCTAAAGCCTCCCCATATGTAAAAACAACTATACTTAGTCATTTTCAACCTCTTATGATTCAAAAACATTAGACAAAATCGTCTCTAACAATTAGACAAATATTTCACCCAAAATTCAAGTGTCCGTATCTCGTTCTGAATCTAAGGATTTCATTCAAGCTTTAAGCCTCCATTCAAATCATTTTCAAGGAAATCTCCAAAGACAATGTATGTCAGTTCCAACCATTAGGTCCTTCAACCCATGGTGCCTAAGCTCCATTTTTACATAAATTACATTTTCTGAAGTTTATTTACTTATGGGTCATACTTACTATGAATTTGATTACAAACTATGTTTAGGTTTCATAAAAGTGTGATTAATTAAGCATATTTTGAGCTATGAATCTTTGATCGATCTTGAGGTTTGATAAAGGGTTTAATGTATATTACATGAAGGTATTACCAAAAGTGTTGGTGGGTTGATTTACTTAAAGATTTTGTGCATAATTTTACACTTTAATTACATGGTTTTACACTAGAATTACACACCCACAAAGTATTTAATAAAATGTTTGATTTAGGGTTCTTAAGTTATTGAAGGTCTATTACATGACTTATGAGTCATGTTGCTTTATGATGATGGAAGTAATGTATATATATGTTGAATACATGATAAGTGTATATGATATTGCATGTTGAACACCTTGTTGAGAGAGTGTCATGTCTCAATCACCTTGTCGATAGGGAACCAAGCCTCGATGACTTGTTGAGGATGTATCAAGCCTCAATCACCTTGAAAAGGAGGTGTCAAGCCTCAATTGCCTTATTGAGGGGGTGTTAAGCCTCGATGGCCCTTTTGAGGGGATGTCAAGCCTCGGTGACCTTGTTGAGGGGTGTCAAGCCTCAATCACCTTGTCGAAGGAGTGCCATACCTCGGTGGCCTTGTTAAGTCAAGCATTCAATCACCTTGTTGGGGGGTGTCAATCCTCAATCACCATGGATGGAAGGGTGTGACAACCACCAACCAATTGAGGGGTTGGTACCTCAATTGCCTTTCCATGGGGATGGTAGGCCTTGGACTCTATAATGATGGTCTCTTACTACCCATGTGATATGTTCTATATAAGCATGTTTTATTTCAAGTGTCATTCATGCATGCGATATTGCTATATGCTTAATTATGTATTTTGATTATGTTTCCTATCTATTGTTGCATTGCATCCTAGATACTTAGTATATTTAAACATACTAACGCATAGTGTATGCCTGCATGATCTTATCATGTAGGAATAGGAGTTGCATTTGATCATCCTTCTCCACCATGTGGCTAGTACTATATCTTGAAGTAAGATTTGGTGAGTTCTCAACTCCGAGGATAACATTTATTAATTTCATGCTACGTAAAGACTCTTTTCTTTTGTTGAATACTTATGACTTTGAGGGTAAGCTCGAAATATGTCATGGCCCCCGCTCAAATTCAATGTTTAGAGGTGTTATTGGACAAGTAATGTAATTATTCTTGAGCTTTGACTCATCTATGTTATTTAAGTATTAAACTCCTTCCCTTAGTCCCAATTTCCCTTGTTTATGTTTCCTTTTGTGGTTTTATCTTGTTTCTGTGACCAAGGATGTATGTATGATATAATAAGGGGCCTGATTGGGGTTCTCTCGGGTACCCAATTCGCTTTGTCACATCTATGGCCTAGTTTGGGTCATGATAAACTTAGTATCAGAGTACTAGGTTGTTAATGGTCCTCGGTGTCCAACATATTGCATCGATTATAATCTTATTCATGATTGTGAAGCACGCCACAACTATGAATGGGAGGCTATGAGGCATTTTAGGAAACGTTTCACTTCTTCATGGTCTATATCATGCCTTTGTTGTAAGGTAAGGCTTTTTCCCTAACGAATGTTCTTTGCTCTTCTAGTTGTTGATCATGTAGCTACAAAAAGGTAGGCCAAGAAGGTGCCATGCACCTATGGGGTAGGCCAAAGAGGTGCCATGCACCTATGGGAAAGCAAATAGCATAATATAACACAAATTCGTACATAGAGTTTACATGTTATGCAACATTGCCTCTAAGTAATAGAATAGGACGGGGGCCAAAACATATCGTAGGCTTATCCTTAAAGTAAAAACATAAATGAATAGCATAATAGGTAGAGAGAAGGTGGCTCAAGGGGCCCGAGCACCTTATGCCCTCACTTTGGCATCAAGGGTGAGGGACTTCACTAGAATGAATCCACCAGAGTTCCATGGGTCTAAGGTGGATGAGGACCCCAAGAGTTCGAGATGTGCAAGGTGTTGACTATCATGGGGGTGACTTTGGAGAAGAAGACAGAACTAGTGGCCTACCAACTAAAGGGTGCGGCTTAAATTTGATTTGTGTAATGGAAGATGGAGAGGGGAAATAATAATGCCATCCCTTTGGAAGAGTTTAAAGCAGTACTTTCCAACCAATTCTTCCCTCTTGAGCTAAGGGAGGACAAAATGATGGAATTCGTGAATCTAAAGCAAGGGTCGATGAGTGTGAGGGAGTATGCCCTCAAGTTCAACCAACTCTCCAAATATTCTCCACAAATTGGTGGCTGAGCCAAGGTCTAGGATGAATAAGTTTGTGATGGGTGTATTCGATTTGGTGAATAAGGAGTGTCATGCCATTATGCTGATTACTAATTGATATGTTATCTATATACAACACATTAAATGCCTAACAGAGGATTCTGTGAGTTCTTAATGTGACTTTTTGTGATTTTTACATGTTTTTGTGTTGTTCTTGCAAAAAAGTTAGGTTGATATGATTTTGGGGGAAAATTACAGATTTTGCTGAAGCATAGGACATAAGAGTTCACCTACGAGTTGTAGCCAAAGCTACGAGTCGTAAGGTGTTATCATAGCAAGACACAGAGACCAAACATCAAAAATTTGCTAAGTGGAGGTCAACCCTAGGAGGCCATCTAACGAGTCCTAAGTCTCACTATGACTTGTATAGGTGTACTCATAGCAAGAAATAAAGTACCCAAACTTTGGATCAATAACTGAAGGCCTACACTATGAGAGGAGCATACGAGTTACAGCCCAAGCTACGACTTGTACCAGTGGGTCGTACCAGTTGAGTCAAGATGCCATGAACTTTGATATAAGATCTTGATTACGACTCGTAGGTTACCCTATGAGTTGTACCTATGAGGCATACCAACTAACATTTGTCTTTTTTGTGTAATTTTTAGGGTTAAACTTGTAACTACTATAAATACTTTAAGTTAGGTTTTATTTGAGAGAGGAGAAGAACTAAATTCCAGTAAAGAGATATGGAATGTGCCTTTGAATATTCTCTCAAGAATATTTTAGGGTTCTAGAAACTTTCTTCATTTTTTCTCTTATAAAACCCAATTTTGGGGATTGAAAATCTTGTTTTGTACTCATTATCAACCTACCAAGCTTGTGTTTTGCATCTTGTGGTGTCTTCAATCTTCATTGCTTTGGATAAAATTCTGAATCATGTCTTATATTTGCATTTTTGTTGGTTTTGGCTTAGCCATGAGTAGTTAAGCACCCACAACTTGGAGTTGTAGGAACCATGGCCAGTTGACTTAAGATGACCTAGGTTAGTGCATTTCTATGATTGGGGTTTTGTATGTATTGTCTATTTCTCTTCATTACGATTGTTGTTTGGTGGTGGCCAAAACCAACCCCCGCCTATATCATGATCTCGACCAAGGTCGTAACGAATATGAAAAGAGAAATAGATGATAGGATTCAATTAATGTGTTCTCATCTAATCAGCCAATCCTGACCAAGGGGAGGTTGATTGGGATAATAGGTACCGGTTAGTTAGCACGCCCTGGTTGCCGACCAAGCACCATGGTGAAATTTGATCTTCACCTTCACAAGAGGGCAGGAAGAACCTAAGTTACTATCCTGCATGCAAATCTCTAATTGTAGTTTTGTTATCTAAGCTAATCAAGTCAACGAACCATGGGGAAAAAAACTCCCAAGTTGTCCCAAAATTTTAGTGTTTTCCTCCATCGTAGTCTGCTGTCTATTTATTTTTGTTATAGAATCATAAACCTCCCCCCTCCTTTTTAGAGATTGTAATTATAGATACTTGAAATGATTGGTAGTGAAGTCTTATAGTCAAACCTTGTATTCCCTATGGATTCGACCATAACCTTCAGTTAAGTTAATTACTAACAGCGACTGCTCTCTTATTGGAGTGTGAACATCAGCCGTAAAAAATTATAGCAACGTTGCCGAGAAATACGACTAGGTTTTGACTTGATTTCACTAGTAGTTAGTTTAAGCATTAATTTTTAGACTTTCTTGTATTTTAATTTTATTTTTTATTTTTGTTATTTGATTTTAATTTCATGGTGTATTAGGTTATATGCCCAAAATAAGGAGCCAAGGCAATCCCTTAGCTTCGATCAATTTGGAGATCCATCGAATCTTCAGAAGAATGACTCAAGTGAATAAGAATATTGTAGTTGAGGAAGAAATGAGTATGAATGATGATATGGGAAGAGAAGAGAATTCACCACCAAAGGATAATAAGCCACAACTTAGGGACTTCAACGAGAACGCTTATAGGTGGAACCAATATCGCTTAAACCCTATGGGTATGGATATTACTGGTGCTATAGTGTTAATCCATTATAGGTAGATGCTAAATTCTCGGTGTCAAGTGGATTACTATAAATGCTCCAAAACCATGGGTTATTTATAGGGCTACCTTCAGAGGATCCCCACCATCATCTCCATAACGTTGTTTTTGTTTGCAAGAGTGTTATAGGGACACAAAATCTTTCTCTTGATATTGTTGGTTTGCAGATGTTTCCATTGTCACTGACTGGGAATGCAACTGTGTGGTTGTCTGAGCTTCCTCCGGGTACAATAACAAGTTGGGCAGACCTTCCGACAGTGTTTCTTGAAAGATATTTCCCAAGATCTAAGAAGTTGAAGATCAAGGATCAAATAAACAACTTTATGCAATTGTCGAGTAACTCTATTAGCACAACACGAAAGTGATTTACCAAATGCTTAAGGATGGTCCTCGATCACAATATTGTTGATGATGCCTTAGTTGAGATTTTCTAACGGGCACTTGATGAGAGTAGTTTATCTTACGCCGACACAATCATGGGAGGCATATTTCTTGACCAACCTTTTGTATTGATAGCAACAAGGATGGAGCTAGTGGTAAAAACCAATAGAGCATGGGTTTAACGAGAGCGAGGTGCAATGAAGATGTTTTGTGCTATCAACATTAACAGTGACCAAGCAAAGGTCAATGAAGAGGTCATGGAGAAACTTGCTTAACTTTGCACAAGTGTGGACTTGGTCTTGAAGCAAAACCAAGTAAGGTTCAAAGCGGTCACTCACAAACTTCCTAAGGCTCTTATCTATGAAGATGCATTCTTTGATGAAGATGCTTGTTTTTTGAGTAATCAAGCAGTGGGTTTCTAAAGTAACCCCCAAGGGTCTAACTCGGACTATTAGAAGTAAGGTTCTGGGAGTCAAGATCAGAACTACAACCAGGAAGGTGCATATAGAGACAACCGAGGTTGCTACTATGAAAGGGATAGAGTGTCGGATGCCGAATGGGGTAGGAGAGATGGTTATAGGAAAGGTCCTTATGTGTTGCCTCACAACTGTGATGTCGTGCCAAGCACTTTTAGGCTTGAAGAGATGTTTGACAAGTTGTTAAAGAGAGTCGACCACCAAGATGAGACATTGAAGGGAATAAAAGAGGATATTTTAAGTATTAACCGAAAAATAGAGTCTCACTCGGTGGCGATTAAGGAAATAGAACAACAATTTGGGCAAGTTTCTTCGCAATTGAACCAACGCCAAAAGGGCACCTTACCAAGCAATATGATTCAAAATCCTATAAATGGCATTGCATTGTAGTCACGACTAGGAGTGGCAAAAGCACGGTTGACCCTACTATGCCAAGGGTTATGGATGGAATTTGCAAGACGAAGGCAAATGAAGAGACTAAAGCACCCAGCAAAAAAGAGCAATGAAAGAAATATAAAACCTTCCCAAAGCCCCCTCCGCTACTTCCCAAAGGCTTAGGAAAAGAAAAGAGGAAGGTATGTTTGAACAATTTTTGGAGATGCTTAAGAAGTTGTCAGCGGACATCCCTTTAGTTGAAGCTCTTGAGAGAATGTCAGGGTATGCTAAATAGATGAAAGATCTAGTCAAGAAGAAACAAAAAAAGAGCCAAGACCTCACCCAAAATTTTCTATGTTGTAGTGCCATCACCACAAAGTTGCTAGTGCAAAAGTGGAAAAATCTAGGTGCATTCACCATAGTATGCAGTGTTGCGGAATTTGCATTTTCCAAAGCACTATGTAATTTGGGAGCCAACATTAACCTAATGCTTCTTACAATATTCAAAAAGCTTGGCCTAGGCACTCTTGTCGATAAAAAGATACGGTTGCTAATGGTAGACAAAACAATCGAAAAGCTTGTAGGGATACTCTATGATGTGCTAGTCAAGGTAGATAAATTTTTATTTCCCACAGATTTTGTCATACTTGACTATAAGGTTGATTTTGCAGTTCCAATCATGTTGGTAAGACCCTTCTTAGCCATAGGTCAGCATTGGTTGATATGGAAAAGAGTCTGCTTACTTCAGGTTTGATGAAGAGGTAGTTGAGTTTCAAGTATGCCAATAATATAGAAAGAGTTGTGAATTATAGGTTATTTTAATGATTTAAATGAGCAATGACGATGAAATGGAGATCCCAGTTGAGTTGAGGATGGGAGTTGAACCTTTGGCAGTAGTGTTGATAAATTGTGGTGGTGAAAGCATTCCTAATTATGAGGAAATGTTAAATGCTCTTGGCGTGTCATTTGGGTCTAGGCAACAGGCCAGGTTAGAATTGGATTTAGATTTGCCCAACAGAGAAATGCTACCTACAAAGCCTTCTGTAGAAATCGCACCTGAGTTAGAGTTAAAAGCAATATCCACACATCTGAAGTATGCATACCTACAAGAAAACAAAACACTGTTAGTCATAATCGCAGCCAATTTAAGTATAGTCCAAATAGAGGCCCTCATCTACTTTCTCAAGCAATTTAAAAGGGTCGTTGGGTGGACAATTGCAAATATTATTGGCACAACCCCTAGGATATGCACTCATAAGATTTAACTAGCCAAGAATTACTAACCTAGTATGGAACATCAGAGATGGTTGAAACCCCCAATGCAAGAGGTTGTGCAAAAAGAAATCATCAAGTAGTTGGACATAGGAGTAATCTACCCAATCATCGACAGTGAATGGGTTAGTCCAGTGCAGTATGTGCTAAAAAAGGGAGGTATCATAATGGTACCCACTGTAAAGAATGAGTTGATTCCTATGCGACCACTTACCAAATGGAGAGTTTGTATAAATTACAAAAAACTCAATGCTTCCACTGAGAAAGACCATTTTCCTATGCCCTCCATAGATCAGATACTTGACAGACTGGCAGAGAAAGGGTGGTATTGTTTCCTTGATGGATATTTCAGGTATAATCAAATTGTTACTATGCCCGAGGATCAAGAGAAAAAAACTTTGACATGCCCATATAGTATCTTTGCATTTAAGAGAATGCCTTTTGAACTGTGTAATTCTCCAGCCATATTTCAAAGATGCATGATGTCTATTTTCTCAGACATTGCTAAAGAATGCTTGCTACATTTGCGTGATATGTTAAAGAGGTGTGTTGAGAGTCATCTAGTATTGAATTGGGAGAAATGTCATTTTATGGTCAAAGAAGTCATCATACTTGGTCACAGAATTTAAGGCAAGGGAACTGAGGCAGATAAAGAAAAAATAAAGGTTATAGAGAAACTGCCACCACTAATCTCAGTGAAAGGTATCAGGAGTTTTCTATGCCATGCAAGGTTCTACAACACTTCATTAAGGTTTTTTCCAAGATCTCACAACCCTTGTGCAAGTTGTTGGAGAAAGATGCCAAGTTTATATTCGATGATACATGTATGCAAGCCTTCAAAGAATTGAAAAAAAAGTTGACCTCAGCACCCATTATTGTGGCTCCAGATTGGTCAAAACTATTTGAACTAATGTGTGATGCAAGTAAAGTTGCGTTATGTGTGGTTTTAGGACAGTGCTAGGATAGGATTCTGCATCCTATCTATTATGTTAGCAAAGCTCTTAATGTGGCCTAGAAAAATTTATACAGTTATTGAACAAGAATTGCTGGGTTTTTGCATTTGAAAAATTTTGTTCATACTTGTTGGGAGCTAAGCTGATCGTACACACAAATGATGCAACACTTAAATATCTATTGGCTAAATAGGACGCAAACCCAAGACTAATTAGATGGGTACTCCTCTTATAAGAATTCAATTTTGATGTGATTGATAGAAAGGGGTTAGAAAATCAGGTAGCTTACCATCATTCTAGTTTGGAAGATGAAGCTATGGTGAAATTTGATGATGGACTTGACATCAATGATTCATTTCCCAATGAGAGAGTTTTAGTGGCCTCACATGTCTTATATATTGATTTGCAGACTATGCTAACTGCTTGGTGAATGATATAATGCCTCCGGATTTGAACACCCATCAACATCACAAGTTTATGCATGACACATATAATTTCTTAAGGGATGAGCTATATTTATTTCACATTTGTGCGGATGAGATCATCCGTAAATGTGTTCCAGAAATAGAGATGCTGAGTATTCTTAAAGCATGCCACTTATTGTAGGTGGGTAGCTATCACAGTGGAGCTCAAACTGCTTATAAGGTGTTACAGTGTGGTTACTATTGGCCATCTACACATCAAGATGCCCATGATTATGTTAAGTCTTCTGATAGTTGCTAAAGAGAGGGTGGGGTCTCGCAAAGGCACAAACACCCTCTAAAACCTATTTTGGTGATAGAACTATGTGATGTTTGGGGCATTAATTTTATGGGACCCTTTGTTAGCTGTCATGGTAATAAATATATTTTGGGTGCAATTTATTATGTCTCTAAATGGACAGAGGCCATAGCCTTACCAAACAATGAGGGCAAGAGTGCTATCGGGTTTCTTCACAGAAATATTTTTTCTAGGTTTGGTATGCCTCGGGTAATTATCAGTGATGGAGGTTCTCAATTTTACAACTGACTATTTGAAGCTCACCTTGAAAGGTATGGTCTGAGGCACGGGGTGGCAACCCCGTACCATCCCCAAACGAGTGGGCAAGTGGAAGTATCAAACAGGGAGATAAAGTAAATCTTATCCGAAATGGTGAATGTGAATCACACTGATTGGTCAAGAATGTTAGATAACACCTTATGGGCCTATCGCATGGCCTTCAAAACTCCAATCAGAATGTCTTCAGATCAATTGGTGTTTTAGAAAGCGTGCTATCTTCCAATTTGACTTGAACACAAGGCACTATGGGCACTGAATAAGCTGAATCTAGAGTGGAATGAAGTATCAACATCTAGGTTAATGCAAGTAAAAGAACTTAATGAGTTTAGGCTGTGAGCATATGAGAGCTCTGGATTATATAAGTAAAAGATGAAAGTTTTACATGATCGAAGAATTGAGAACTGCCATTTTGGTCTATGGGACATAGTTTTGCTTTATAACTTCAGGTTGAAGTTGTTTCCCAGGAAACTCAGATACAAGTGGATGGGACCTTTCAGGGTGGTACACATTTTTAGTTATGAAGCCATCGAGTTAGAAATCAAGGATGGTAAAATCTTTAAAGTCAATAGTCAGAGGGTCAAACTGTTTATGGGCGATATGGAAAAATAAATACAGTTGAGGATTGGGACCTTGAAGTAGTATGAGTACAAAAAGCTTCATGTCATGCAGTGACAATAAATCAGGTGTTTCCTGGGAGGCAACACAAGGTATGCCCTGTGTATTTCTTTTTTTTTTTTTGTCTTTACTTTGAGGACAAAGTATTCTATTTTGGTAGGGTTTGGAAGTTATGAATTAAAGTGAAGTCTGAGTAGCCTCAAGTCCATAACTTCCCCTATTATTGATCCCAAGGTTTTCTTGCCATGACTCTTTTACCTTATGGATGCTTAATTTTTTGTTGAACCGGCATGTTTAGGTAGTATAGATAATGTGTAAATACATAGTAGTATGGTCTTTGGCATATAGATAGTGTTTAAATGCTTTTTGAATGATTTTAAAAAAATTAGGTACCCTCAAAAATTTGGAGATTGTGGTTATTGATGCATATATGCATTTTGATTATCTGGTGATGATTGTTATGATAATGTAAAGGTAAGCTAAGGCTTGAAATATGACCTGTGAGTCTCTACATGATTGTGTGTGCAATCTCATGTGTGTTGTGAGCTTATTTTGTTGCATTCATGTATCATGTATCATGTATGGACTAAGAACTTGCCTTGTTACTCTTAATTGTGTTTGGTGATGTGGTTGATTCAAAAATGATCTTAGGCTTTTGTCATTTTAGTGAACCCACATTTAGCCTAAATGACCTATCAAATGAGTGAGTGAATCCCTTGATCCAAATTTTTGAGCTTCTCATGTACCCATTCTTTCTTGATACCTTATTAGCATAACCTTGTTTGATGAAACACCTTGATATTGACCCTGGTCTATCCTAGAACATGTGAACCTTACTTGAGGCTTAAAGCCTATGTTGAGGATGGCTACAAATTGTGGCCCTAGTATGGGGAAAAGATATTGTGTACTTCACCTAAAGCTAAAAACCTAAGTTGAGGGTTGCCCTTATTGTGGTAAAGTAATAACAGTGAGGTGATTTGTTGGGAAATAAAGAAAGAAATAAAAATCATGAGTCAAGTGAAGTAAAATAAAAGGAAAGTGCCTTGAGTTAAGAAAAAACAGCAAGAAATGAGTTCAGAAATAAGGCACAACTGAAAATAGAAAGAAAGCACCCGGGGAAAGCTTGAAACAGGAGAATAAGGGTGGATTTAGTGAAAATGGTTGGGTTATGAAGACCAAAGTGTTGGTAAATATGGTTCAAGGATAGCCTTTAATCACTACTTGCCTAAAATGCCATACCAAAGCCCCCTGAACCTATGTTACAAGACCACAAGTCCTAATGTGATCCAAATCCACTTTATCACCAAGCCAGAAGATGAATATAGAGGGAAGCCTATGGTGTTAGTCATTTTGCATGAATTTCATTTGTGAGAGTGAGAGTGTTTCCTCAGTCCCTGATTCTAAATGTTTCTTGAGTGAGTAAGAGAGATTTCTTTTTTGTGAGGGCATTTGCACTACAGATTCATCATCATATTTTTGTTATTCTTAGTAGCTTTGCAATCTGGTTTTGAAAATGGTAGTTGGGTGCCTGGATTAGAGTGAATTATGTATATGACATTAGTATAGCGGATATGTATTTCTTATTGTCTTCGTAGATTGAGTCGTCTCTTGAGGACAAGCAACAATTTAAGTTGAGGCTATTGACGTGCTGTTAAAATATAGCATATTTGATGCCTATTTGGGCCCTCCAAATGCAAATACAAGCCAGATTACAAACAGATGTCTTATTTTTACAGAAATTTCGACAGTGTTTCCTTTATTTTACTGACTATCCCAAAATGACCTGCATATCAAAAGATATCAATAGAATCCAGACAGAGCCAACAGAATATCATATAGGCATATACGGTCGACAAGGCCGCCATAGAGGGTAAAACCGCCCATCAAACACATCATGCAGGTTTAATCAAACAAACTGGGCACAACTCATACGCATCTTTATCCACAGACCTCTAAACAAACTGACAGAATCATAGGAGGGGACAGGGCCCCGCCGTACCCTCGAATAATCATATGTGCAAAATAACAAACAAATATATGTACCAAAAGTAGGCTCCGGAGTAGGGGAGTACTAAAACAACAGAAGGAGTTGCTAAGATGATGGATCACCAAACTGTACGTCAGTACCTGCGGGCATGAAACGCAGCCCCCGAAGAAAGAGGGGTCAATACGAAATACGTACCAAGAATGTAAAGTAGAATGTACAAAATATGAATCAGAGTGATAATCAAAACAGAAGTATGAAACTCAAATGCATATCCAAAATCATCAAAATCTTTATTTTCAAAGTACCAAATCATGCCTAACGTACAGGAACGATGACGACCTCCAAAACTTGTCCCATACCACGGCATAACACCAAAAAATTCAAATCTCAGAAATCTCCATCATATATCACAAAAGGGCATAATGCCATACATATCAGAAGCCCAGCACCTTATAACCCCAATCTAAGCGGAGCCCGGCCCTTGGGCAAGCCGACTCGCCGAATATAACGTAACACCAGAATATATGTATCATAATGCGCATGACTAATAACCGATCTGGGAACCAGTGAATGATATCATCATAGGCACAAGCAAAGTCATGAGTAATCATATGCATAAAATCATTGTCATAAATCCCAAAAGATAAGTAAAATATTCATATTCGAAATCAAAATAAGATTTATTCCAAATTCTTTCAAAGTTAGCAAAACTTGCATAAAAGGGCGTCGCGGGTCCCATAGCCAATGGAAACCCGAACTGGCCTAACTTAAGGGGAACACACTTATCCTAGATCATACGAACTCCTACAAAGCATTCCAAAACAGTTTTTAAGGCAATCCGAGCTTTCTATCAAAAGTTATAGACACTTATATTTTTAAAACTAATAAAGAATAAATTCTTTCAAAATTACTCAAATTTCACATATTCTTGAAACTTACAAATCTCAAAGATATAGAAGTCAATATTGTGACAAATTAACATAAGAGTGCCAAGGAACAAATACAGGGCATACACAAGCTCGAATTACGAGAATAGAGTTCTCTCGAGACTTATAGCCTAAGTTTAGTTAGATTATGCCAAAGGAAAAGGTTACTTTACATACCTCAAACGTTCTCCAATTCAATCTAAACGCAAACCCAATCCAACTTAAGCTTCGGGGTGTCCAAAGTCTACAAATAATCCGTAATAATGTCAAATAATCAGCTAAAGGCTTCTTGAGTGCTAAATTTCAAATTTGCCCTTCATTCTAAAAAAATTTGGCAGCATTTCCCCTTAAAATTATGCTACCCCAAGAATCTATCTCGGCTCAAATCAATCAAAAACAACAACAACGACAACCCAACAACATCCATAATCAATTCAAATGCCAATATCACAACAATAACTCTATATATCATCATGTAATAATATACTAAGGGATTCGGCCAACATACCAGCATATGCATAAAGATTATTTCCATCCACTCCTTCACACTACAATGATCATAATACACTAACTAGGCATCATTTCATAATTCCAACATAATACAACACTACATAACATGTACACAACTACACGACTTCAACATCATCATATACAACTCACTTTCAACATGCTATATTTAATGATTTTTCCTTCATTTTAACATACTACAACATACATACAACCTTCATAACCCACAAAACAAGATTAAATCTTACCTTTTCACTTCAACTCCACAATTAGGCTAGGCTTCCAAAAATGAAGAAAAAGATGTTTTCTTGCTCCAACAACTCCTTCAAGCTACTTAGGAGACTCAATATAGTAGGTTTATACCATCAAAATAATTTTGGAATGAAGGAAAGAAAATTTCAATTTTCCAAGTTCTTGGTCGTGGCTTGTTCTTGGTTTTTCTTAACTTTGCTCTTGTTAATTTTGGCTAAGTGTAGAATGAAAAATGAAATGGAAGATATTCTTGCCCAAATATGGATATATATATATATAAAAAAAAGTTGCCAAGTGTGGGTGGTCCACACCACACATGGTCCAACAAAAATTTAACACAAGTCAAGTGGCACCACAAATTTTCCTTCAAGTCCCTAAGTTTCAAAAATTCTACTTTTGGACCCAAACTTTTCCTAATCGATCCAATTAAGGACATAGAGGTCCTAACAATATCATATTCATACATTCAAATTTATATTGACAAGTTCATGTTGATTTTGACACTTATGTTGAGATTTTTTGAAATGAAGTTTAAGTGCATTGTTGCATTCTTGTATGGGTTGAAATCGTTTCGACTACTTCTCCTTTATACATTTCTTTATAGTTCGGGGATGAATATTTCCAAGGGGAGATATTGAAATGCCCCCAAAAATGTACCCAAAAATGTGCCTCGGAACTGCCTATAATCATAATTTCCATATATCTCTAAATCTATGCGTGATATCGAAAGTCTGACTTCATATTCTTGTTTACGAGAAAAAATTATGTGGGAAATGTGTCTGACCCCAATTTTAGAGCAACCATATCAAATTTTGAAATTCCAAAAAAAGGGAATTCCAGTGAGGGTTCGCATCCCTGGCGCGACGCAGCCCGGGCACGCCCTTGTGTAGAAATTGCCTAGTTTTCTTGTTCAAGTCCAAGGCCTTTGGGTCTTGGGCCTAAGCCTCCCCATGCATAAAAATACATATACTTAGTCATTTTTCAACATCTTATCATTTAAAAACATTCTCCAAAACCCTCTCTAACACTTAGAAAAATATTTCACCCAAAATTCAAGTGTCTTAATCTGATTCTGAATCTAAGGATTTTATTTAAGCTTCAAGTCTCCATTCAAATCTTTTTCAAGAAACTTTCTAAAGTCAAGGTATGTGTGTTTCAACCATTGAGTCCTTTAACCCATGGTGCCCAAGCTCCCTTTTTACATAAATTGCATGTTTCTAAGTTGATTTACTTATAGGTCTTACTTACTATGAATTTGACTATGAATTATGTTGGGGTTTCATAAAAGTGTGACTAATGAAGCGTATTTTGAGCTATGAAGCTTTGATCTATCTTGAGATTTGATGAAGGGTTTTAATGTATATTTCATGAGGGTATTACCAAGTGTTGGTGTGTTGATTTACTTCAAGACTCCTTGCATGATTTCACTCTTTAATTGCTTGATTTTACACTAGCATTACACACCTACCAAGTGTTTTATAAAATGTCTGGTTTAGGGTTCGTGAGTTATTGAAGGTCTATTGCATGGATTATGAGTCAAGTGGTTTTATTATAATGGAAGTAATGTATATATATGTTGAATACATGATAAGTGTCTATGATATTGCAAGTTGATCACCTTGTTGAGAGGGTGCCATGTCTCAATCACCTTCTCGAGGGGGTGTGAAGCCTCGGTGGCCTTGTTGAAGGGGTGCCAAGCCTCAATCACCTTGAGAGGGGGTGTCAAGCCTCAGTGTCCTTAATGAGGGGGTGTCAAGAATCAATTACCTTATCGAGGGTGTGCCAAGCCTCGATGGCCTTATTGAAGGGGTGTCAATCCTTAATCACCATAGATGGAAGGGAGTGACAACTATCAACCAATTAAGGGTTTGGTACCTCAATCGCCTTTCCAAGGGTATGGTAGGCCTTGGACTCTATAATAATGGTCTCTTACTACCCATGTGATATGTTCTATATAAGCATGTTTATTTCAAGTATTATTCATGCATGCAATATTGCTTTATGCTCAACCATTGCCTAATTATGCATTTTGATTTTGTTGCCTATCTCTTGTTGCATTGCATCCTACTTACTTAGTATGGTCAAATGTTAGTATGCATACTATATGCCTACATTATATTACCATGTAGGAACCGGAGATTTGTTTGATCATCCTCCTCCTCACGTGCCTAGTACTATCTCTTGAAGTATGATTTTGTGAGTCCTCAACTCCGAGGATAACATCTATTGATTTCATGCTATGTAAAGACTCTTTTCTTTTGTTGAATGCTTATGACTATGAGGGTGAGCCCGGAATGTGTTGTGGTCCCTGATCAAATTCTATATTTAGAGGTGTTGTTGGACAAGTAATATAATTATGCTTAAGGTTTGACTCATCTATATTATTTATTAAACTCCTTCCCTTACTCCCAATTTCCCTTGTTTATGTTTTCTTTTGTTGTTTTATCTTGCTTTCATGACCAAGGAAGTGTGTATGATATGCTAAGAGGCTTGATTGGGGTTCCCTCGAGTACCTCATTTATCGTCTCATGTCTAGGCCCTAGTTTGGGTCGTGACAGTGGCCTTACAATACATATGAACTCATTAACTTACATTCAATGTTAGATGACAAAGGCACATATATAGAAAGAAATATATAGACAAGGAAGAATAACATATCAATATGCCATGAAATCCATGATATATATAATGCCATTGTACTTCAACACAGCGGGGATGTGATAATAACTAACATCTCAAAACCATATGAGCTGTTACATGACATTTCCTGATGAAAGCCTCCTATCTAGCGAGAGTAGACTACTTGCCAAATTTAATCTACACCACACATTACAACCTAATCATTTTGGTGTGACGGCCACCTTCCTTACAACCCGATAATTTCAGAAGGATTGTCATATTCATATCATTACCATATCTTAAAAGGGCATAAACATATACCTATTTTGACACATAGGTATGAGACTTGGGTATTGGACCCTTGCAAATAGTGCAACTCCCTTAAGTTCGCTTGGTGCTAAGTCGTTATCCCATGATAATACATATACATATACATATACATATACATGTTTTCAAAAGAGGCATAAGTCATTTCAAATCATTTCAATGCATACCTAAATTTAAAAGCCAATATTCTACATAATCATGCACACTTGGGATTAAGAGCCAAATCATATCTCATATCATACTTTTATGCATAGGAATAGGACATTCACGTATATCATATTGGTGTAAATACCCAAAGTTGCTCAAAGATCCATAGCATAGACATTTTCTGATCACTTGTCATATCATAATCATATTTTCATATAATATTCATCAACATAATTGTGTCTTAACCCACATCATAATCTTTTCATGAAAACCAATAGTAATGTATGCATATTCCATGAATAATGAGAGAATAGCATGAGCAATAGAGATTCATGATTAAATCAACAATATATAAGCAATGCAAGTAAATTCATGAAGTAATTCACATTTAAATCATACTTTAGATTACCCATGCTTTAATCGACCTTTGAATGGGACATGCATATTCAAATCATCATAACATCAATACAATTCAACATATTAGCGCTTAAATTACTTTGAAAACATCAATTAAAAACAGCCCATATCTCAATTGAATCAAATAAAAAATAATTCACAAGACCCAAATCAAAAGTAAGCTTAATATCATATAATAAGGAGTAAAAGAGTTTGGGTCTTAATTATTTAAAGGGACTATGAATTAATCCTACATACCTTAGGTAATTAAGAAGAATCAAGAAGAAATTGATTGCAGAAGAAGACCCTTCTTGAGCTCCAATATAAATACCCAATCACTCACTTGAGAGGAGTTCTTTTGATGAGAGAGTTTGAATATTCTGGGAGTATGGAATGAATTTGAATAAGAATAGAGGAGTACAGGTCTTTCCAAGGGTTTAGATAGGTTATAAAGTCATAAATGACCCTTAGGAATAACCAAAATTACAAGAAAACCATTAATGAAACAAGCTTCGTAGAGTGTCTAGGGGTCCCATTAAGCAGCCTCACGGCTCGTGTGAAGGTCCACAGACTGTGCAATGGTCCATGGAACTAACTTTGGCAAAAAATCCAGATAAGATTGACTCCACAGAAGGGAATATGGCTTGTACAAGGACATACAAGTCATGCAAGTGCCCGCGCAAGCGACGCTTGTTCCAAGATGGTGATTCTCCATATAGAAAAATATTTTAGGAGGAGAACTTTATGAGGTACCTCTCCACGACTCGTGGTAGGTCATACGAGACCCCATATGACTTTTGAAGAGCCACACGACCTGTACAAGGTCCCCTTAGTATTCTCCTTAGCAAAAATCTTGGCTGGATAATTGGGGCATTTTCCAAGGCCCTTTCCACAGCTAGTGGAACTCAAATTTATGCACCAAAAGGTCTCATGAAGTTTGGGTCCTTACATCATCTCCCCCTTCATTACATGGCTAGAAAAACTTGACTTGAACATGAAATATTCAAACTTGAAGACATAATACATAATTTATTACTTCAAAATCATGTCATTAAAACACATGTCAAAATATCTTTTAAATTATTTATGTACACACTTATGCATGTCATGTCATGAAACACAAGAGTGAAAGAATTAGGACCATTGGGAATAAGAAGGACCTAATACCTCAGTCTTGAGTAGAATGGAAAAGATAAGGGTATCACCTCATCATATCCGACTCTACCTTACATGTAGCACTCTCTATATGTTGATTCCTTCAAAGAACTTTATCCGAAGCCACATCCTTGTTGTGAAGCTACTTCAATTGTCTATCAAAAATCTCAATTGAAACTTCCTCATATGATAAATTCTCCTCAACTTCAACACCCTCCAAAGACACAATTGCACTAGGATCACCAATCAATGTCCTCAACATAGTCACATGAAAAATTAGGTGGATAGAATTCACATCTAGAGGCAAATCCAACCTATAACCTACATCCTCGATCCGCTCCAAAATCTCATAAGGACCTACAACACACTGGGAACGCAATTTGCCCTTTTTACCATAATGCATTACACCCTTCATGGTTGAAGCCTTCACCTATACCCAATCACCAACTAGATACTCAAGATCACTCTTTTTAACATTAACATAAGACATTTGATGACTTTTAGCCATCTTCAACCTTTTGCTAATCAACTTCACCTTTTTCATAGCCTCTAATACTAAATCCAGGCTAATCAAAGTCATCTCTCTCAACACTATCCACTCTACCAGAGATCTACACATTCTACCATACAAAGCCTTAAACATTGCCATACCAATGCAATAAACGAAGCTATTGTTGTAGGCAAATTCGATATGAGGTAGATGATCATCCCAATTACCTTTACATTCCAATACGCAAGCCCTCAACATATCCACCAAAGTTTAGATAGTCCTCTTAGCTTGTCCATTGATTTGAGGGTGAAATGTAGTACTTAACTTCACCTTAGTGAAAAGCCCACTTTGAAATGATTTCCAAAAGTGAGAAGTAAATTGGGCACCATGATCCAATATAATAGACCTAGGAACACCATGCAACCTCACTAACTCTTGAATATACAACTTCGCGTATTGTTTGACATTGAAGGTAGTTTGACCAGTAGGAAATTAGTCAATTAACTCATCCTATCAATGATAACCTAAATTGAAAGAAAATGCTTTTGGATTCAAGGAAAACTAACCGCAAAATCCATATTAACATCTTCCCACTTGCAAGTGGGAATCTTAATATCTTGATCCAAACCACCGGGCCTTCGATGTTCTACTTTCACTTGTTGACAATTGGGACACTCGGATAGAAACTTGGCTATATCTTTCTTCATACCATTACACCAATAAACTTCCCTCAAATCTGAATATATTTTGGTGGATCCTGAATATATAGGATAAAGAGTTGTGAGCTTCACTAATGATCACCTTTCTAAGTCCATAAACACCCAAAACACACAATCAATCTTTATACCAAAGCACACTAACTCCCTCATAAATGAAAACCTCTACCCTCTTTTCCATAACTAACTTCTTGAGCTCAACTAAAGATAGGTCCAAATCTTATTCTGCCTTGACATTAACAACCACAGAAGATCAGCTCAATTCTGAACATGAATACCTTCATCATTAAAGTCAACTAATCTAACACCTAGGCTAGCCAATTGGTAAACATCTTTTACCAGTTCTTTCTTCCCTTCATCCACATAGGTTACACTCCCAATAGAAAGCCTACTAAGAGCATTGTCTATAATATTAACCTTGCCAGGATATTATTGAACACTCATGTTAGAACTTTAAGAATTTCCAACCACTTTCTTTGTCGTAAGTTAATGTCCCTTTGGATGAACACATATTGTAAGTGCTTGTGATTAGTGAACACATCAATATGAACCCAATACAAATAGTGTCACCAAAGTTTCAAAGAAACCACCATAGTCGCTAACTCAAGATCATGAGTCAAGTAATTATGCTCATACACCTTTAATTATCTCGATACATAATGAAATGACCCCAAATAGTGCCTAGAAATAAGCCTCGAAAGTGCGTGAAATCATAATTTTCACATATCTCATAACTTGTGCGTGATATCCAAAATCCAACTTCATATTCTTATTCATGGGGTAAAATTGAGTGGAGAATAGGTCTAACCCAGATTTAAGAGCAACCATAGAAAAATTTGAAAATCATAAAAATGCAATTTTTAGAGATAATCCGTGCCCCTCGCTTGGTGCGCTATAGTGTATTTTATTCACTATTTTTCTTGTCTGGTCCAAAGTTTTTAAGTCTTAGCCCTGTTATCCCTATTTACTATCTCTTGTTGCCATGTCACATTTAGGTCGTAGGCTTGGGTCATTACAAACTTGGTATCAGAGCACTAGGTTGTTAGGTCCTGGGCATCCAACACACCACATCAATTGGAGTCTTGTTCATGGCTATATTGTGCACTACAACTATGAGCAAGAGGCTGTGAGGCATTTAAAAAATATTTCCCTTCTTGTTACTCATATCATGCTATAGAAGTTGGGGTAAGGTTTTTCCCCTAACGATTGTCCTTTGCTATGCTCGATCATGCCAACATGAGAGAAAGAAGAGCTCACACACCCGAGGAGCAACCATCTAATTGAGAGCTTGGGAATGCTCTCACTTCGCTTGCATAAGTTGCAGCTAATCAAGCCTTGCCCAAGCCCTTCATGCTCCTACACTGGCTTCTCAGGTGAGAGATTTCATGAGTTTGAATCCCCTAGAATTCCATGGGTCAAAGGTGAATAAGGATCCTTAAGAATTCATTGATGAAGTTTATAAGATTTTTGCTATCATGGCTGTAAGTTAAGAGGACAAGGCACAGTTGGTGGCTTACAAACTCAAAAAGGTAGCATAAATATGGTACAATCAATGGAAAGAGGAGAAGGGGGCCAACAATATGGTACTTTGGAAGGAGTTCAAGGTGGCTTTCCTTAATCAATTCTTCCCTTTAGAGCTTAGGGAAGCTAAATTGGTGTAATTTAGGAATTTGAGACAAGGGTCTATGAGTGTGAGAGAGTATGCCCTCAAGTTCAACCAACTTTAAAAATATGCTCCACACTTGGTGGCTGACTCAAGGTCTAGGATAAATAAATTTTTTATGGGCGTTTCTGACTTAGTGAGTGAGGAGTGCCGGTTTGCTATGTTGATTAGTAACATGGATTTATCTCGATTGATGACCTTTTGCTGAACAAATAGAGGAGGAGAAGTTGAGGAAGAGAAGGGTTCATGAGGGCAAGAGGGCCTTTTTTATGGCAAGTTCCAAAGCCAAAGGGGTGGCAGGTACCACCAAGGCCAAGGGTCTTGTAATGCTTCTAATAAAGGGTTTGCCAATGACTTTCCAAGGACCCAAGGTGTTGGTGTTTTGGTTCCTAATATTGTGTGTCGAAGTTGTTGTAAGGGTCATAGGGGACCATGCTTGAGAGACACTAATGCATGTTATGGTTGTGGGAAGTGGGTCACAGAAAAGTTGATTGCATTCATGATCGCAACAAGGGTAAGGATGCTCATCCTCATGGCTGAGGTGCCAAAATGGTTCCTCTGGGTAGAGATGGCTGACAAGATGGTGCCCCAAGGTACAATAGGTTTTATGCTTTATATAGGTGGTAAGGGGTTGATGAGGTACCTGACGTTATTAATAGTATGTTAAAAATCTTTAATTTTGATGTGTATGCATTGATTAATCTGGGTGCTACTTTTTCTATTGTTACCCCCTTTATTGCCAAAAAGTTCCATATTGAACCTGAATTTTTGTGTGAGTCATATTAGGTGTCTGCTTGATGTGCTATCAAAATACAACACATTTGGTGCTTGAAACAAAGGATTTTGTGAGTTCTTAGAGTGACATTTTAGTGTTTTGATGTGTTTTTGTGTTAATCTTGAAAAAAAGTTAGGTTGGCATGATTTTGAAAAAAAGTTGCAGATTTTGCTGAAACATAGGCCGTACGAGCCCACATACGACTCGTAACTCATACTATGAGTCTTAAGTTATGTCATAGCAGGAACCAGAGACCAAAAATCAAAAATCTGCCAAGTGAAAGTCAATCCTACGAGCGTAGCACATGACTTGTAAGATACTCTATGACTCATATAGGTGGATTAGTAGCGAGAATCAGAGAGCTAAAATATTGGACCAAACTAAAGACCAAGAATACTAGATCAACATATGAGTGATGGCCTAAGCAATGACTCATACCTATAGGTCATATTAGTTTAGTCTAAGATGCCAAGATCCTGATACGAGACCTCGACTATGACTAGTAGGCCATCTTACGAGTCGTAACTGCAAAATTTAATAGATGTCAGCTGTATTTTCTATATAAATTTTAGGGTTGTTTTGTATAAAGTATAAATAGTTTAAGTTAGGTTATCGTGAGGAAGTTCGACCAGAGACACTACTCAAAGATAATTTTTAACCTTTCCTTAGGTTTTAGAGTAGATTATTTTGTTCTTTCTTAAAAGACTCATTTTGGGAAATTGTAAACCTTGCTTTATACGCATTGTGGATCAACCAAGCTTGTGGATTTGCAACTTGTGGTGTTTATTTCCTTTATTGTTATTGGTGAAACTCTCAACTATGTCTTTTATTTGTATTCTTGTATGTTTTGCTTTAGCTATGAGTAGCTAAGCACCCACAACTTGGGGTTGTGGGAATAATGGATAGTTGACTTGAGATGATATAGGTTTTGTGCATATTTATGATTGGGGTTTTGCATGTATTGTTTATTTTCCTTCATGATTAATATTGTTTGGTGGTAGCCAACAACAAGCCCTACCTACTATCGCAATTTCGACCAAGGTAATGACGAATAGGAAAAAGAAAGTAGATTAGATTCAGTTGATGTTTTCCCATCTAATAGACCAAACCTGACAAAGTGGAGGTTTACTGGGACAATAGGTAGCGGTTAGTTGGCACACTATGGTAGCCGACCAAGTGCCATGGTAAAATTCGACCTTCACCTTCACAAGAGGGCTGGAAGAACCTGAGTTACCATACTGCATGCAATTCAGTAATCATAGTTGTGTTATCTAGGGTAATTGAGTCAACAAAATATGGGGAAAACAATTCCCAAGTTATTCCCAAAATTGAGCATTTTCATGTAATCTAGTTAGTATTTATTTTAAATTGTTTTTGAACTATGAACCCCCTTCCCTTTAGAGATTATAGTTAAAGATACTAGGAATGATTAGTAGTGAAATCCTATAATTAAGTCTTATATTCCTTGTGGATTCGACCTTAACCTCAATTAGGTTAATTACTTATAGCGACCACTTTCTTATTGGAGAGTGACCATTAATAAAAAATTTATGCCACCGTTGCCAGGGAATACAACTAGAGTTTATGTGATTTCACTATTAGTTAATTCTAGTGTTAATTTCTAGAGTCTCTTGTATTTACTTTTGTTTTATTTTTGTTGTTTGACTTCTTTTGTATGGTATACTAGGTTGTATGCCCAACACAAGGAGCTAAGGCAATCCCTTTGCTCCCCCAAATTTAGAGATCCACTAACTACCAAGAAGGATGGCTCAAGTGAATGATGACATTGAGGTTGATGAGAAAATGCATATGAACGAGGAAGTCTTAAGAAGAGACCAGAAACCACAACCAAGGGTTTACCAGCCACAACTCAGAGACTTCAATGCAAATGCTTATGGCTAGAATTAATACCAACTAAACCTCATGGCAATGGATGTTACTGGTTTTATAGTACCACCCCCTTTACCAGCAGATGCTAAGTTTGCGATATCAAGTGGATTGCTCCAGATGCTCCAAAACCATGGCCTATTCACTGGGTTACCGTCAGAGGATCCCCACCATCATCTCCAAAATATCTTCTTCTTGTGAAAAAGTTTTCTGGGGACACAAAATATTTCTATTGACACTGTTTGATTGAGGGTGTTCCCATTGTCACTGACTGGCAATTCAGCAATATAGTTATCTGAACTTCCTCCGGCTACCATCACGAGTTGGGTTGAGTGCAGAGGGTGTTCTTAGAAAGATATTTCTCAAGGTCGAAGAAGCTGAAGCTTAAGGACCAAATTAATAACTTTAAGCAATTGCCTGGAGACTCTCTTACAACTACATGGAAGAGATTTACCTAATGCTTGAGAATGTCCCCTGATCATAAGATTGTTTATAATGCTTTGGTTGAGATATTTTACAGAGCACTTGATGATAATAGCAAAACATGTTTTAACACAATCATGGGAGGTGTTTTTCTTGATCAACCATTTGCGTTAGTGGAAAAAAGAATGGAGAAAGTGGTGAAGACCAACAGAGTGTAGGGTCAGAGTAAGCATGGTAATACAAAAAGTTTTTGTGCGGTTACTACAAATAGTGAGCAAGAGAATTAGCATTTGCTAATGAACTGTAGGTGAATTAGCATTTGCTAATGAACTATGTGATTTGGGAGCTAGCATCAATTTAATGCCTCTCTCCATATTCAGAAAGCTGGCTTTAGAAAGCTTTGTCCCTATAAAGATGCGGTTGCTGATGGCAAACAGAACAGTCAAGAAGCCTGTGGGGATTTTGTATGATATGTTGGTAAAGGTAGGCAAATTTATATTTCCTACGGATTTTGTTATACTTGATTGTAAAGTTGATTTTGTAGTTCTAATCATTTTGGGAAGACCTTTCTTAGCCATAGGATGAGCATTAGTAGTTATGGAGAAGAGTCTACTCACTTTCTGGCTTGGTGAGGAAGTAGTGGTTTTTCAAGTGGGTCAGCAGGATGAGAAGAGTTTGGAGTTCCAAGTCATCTCAATGATTTCATCTGATGAGGAAGATGACATTATAATTACTATAGAATTAAGGCTTGGTGTGGATCTTTTGGCAGTCGTATTGATGAAATTTGAGGATGATAGCATTCCTGATTATGAGAAAATGGTAAATGCCCTTTGGATTGTTGTTTGGGAAAAGGCGGTAGGCAAGGTTTGAATTGGATTTATGCAACAGGGAGACACCATCTTCAAAGCCTTCTATAGAAGTACCACTAGAGTTAGAGTTAAAGGAACTACCAGTGCATCTAAAATATGTCTACTTAGGAGAGAATAGTATATTACCCATCATCATTGCTATAAATTTAAGTAAAGCTCAAACAGAAGCCTAGTCTCAGTTCTCAAGTAGTATAAGCAAGCCATTGGATAATTCCAAACATCATCGACATTCCCCTGGGATATGCTCTCATAAGATTCAGTTAGTAAAAGATTACAAGCCGAGTATTGAACATCAAAGGCAGTTGAACCCCCCCAATGTTAAAGGTTATGAGGAAAGAGATTATCAAGTGGCTGGATACATGAGTAATCTAACCTATTGCTAACAGTGAGTGGGTGAGTCCAGTGCAGTGTGTTCCAAAGAAGGGAGGTATCACAGTGGTGCCTAATGCAAAAAATGAGTTGATCCCCATGAGACCAATCATTGGATGAAGAGTGTGCATGGATTATAGAAAATTAAACGTTTCCACTGAGAAGGACCACTTTCCTATGCCCTTCATGGATCAGATGCTCGACAGACTGGCAGAAAAGGGATGGTATTATTTCCTTGATGGGTACTCTGGTACAATCAAATTATTATTGCACCTGAGGATCAGGAGAAAATAATATTCACATGTCCCTATGGTACTTTTGCATTTAAGAGAATGCCCTTCGAACTTTGTAGCGCTCCAGCCATATTTCAGAGATGCATGATGTTTATCTTTTCGGACATGTCGAAAGCACTATTGATGTGTTCATGGATGACTTTAGTGTTGTTGACTAGTCTTTTTAAAAATATCTTTTGTATGTGTGTGATGTGTTGCAGAGATGTATTGAGAGTCACTTGGTGCTTAACTGGGAGAAATGTCATGTTATGCTCAAAGAGAGGATCGTGCTTGGTTATAGAATTTCGGGCAAGGGAATTGAGGTGGATAAAGCAAAAATTGATAAAAAATTGCCACCACCGATCTCTGTAAAAAGCATCAGAAGCTTTTTAGGCTATGCCAAATTTTACCATCCTTTCATAAAGGATTTCTTTAAGATCTCACGACCCTTTGTAAGTTGCTAGAGAAAGATGCCATGTTTGTATTTGATGATGCATTCATGCATGCCTTCAAAGAATTGAAAATAAGGCTAACTATAACACCCATTGTAGCTCAGATTGGTCACAACTATTAGAGCTAATGTGTGATGTGAGAGGAGTGGTACTCGGCGTGGTGTTAGGGTAACGAAGAGAGAGTCTTACACCCGATCTATTATGCTAGCAAAGCACTGAATGTGGATCCAAAGAAATACACCATGATCGAGTAAGAATTGCTTACATTGGTGTTTTCATTTGAAAATTTCAGTTCATACTTGTTAGGAGCTAAAGTGATTGTACACACAAACCATGCGGCACTCAAATATCTGATGGCAAAGAAGGATGTAAAACCAAGATTGATTAGGTGGGACTTCTCTTGTAGGAATTCAATTTTGATGTCACTAATAGAAAAGGGTCCTCATATATTAGGGAAATTAAGGATTTGTATGATGGAGCCAAAACTCGGGTAAGAACGGTGGGAGGAGACTCAGAGTATTTTTCTGTTGAGATGGGACTCCATCAAGGATCTGTGTTGAGCCTTTTCTTGTTTTCCTTGGTGATGGATGAGCTGACGCGATCTATCCAAGAGAAGGTACTATGGTGTATGTTATTTGCGGATGACATAGTGCTGATTAATAAGACTCAGACTAAAGTTAATGATAGGTTAGAGGCCTGGAGACACGCCTTGGAGTCTAAAGGATTCAAATTAAGCAGGACCAAAACTGAATACTTAGAGTACAAATTCAGTGTTGAGTGGGATGATGCAAACTTTGATGTGAAGCTTGCCACTCAACCGACCCCTAGGAGGAAAAACTTTAAGTATCTGGGGTCCATCATCCAGAATAATAGTGATATCAATGATGATGTCACATATCATATTGGGGAAGCATGGACTAAGTGATAAAAAGTATTCCACCTAACCTTAAAGGTAAGTTCTACAGATTGGTGGTTAGACCATCTTTGCTATATGGGGTAGAATGTTGGCCAATCAAAAAGGCACATATCTAGAAGAAGCATGTTGTAGAGATGAGGATGTTGTGATGTATGTATGGTCATACTAGGAGTGACAAAGTCAGGAATGAGACCATTCTGGAGAAGCTAGAGGTGGCTCTGGTGGCTGATATGATAAAGAAAGCAAGACTGCAATGATTTGGACATGTGCAGAAAAGGAGTACTGATGCTCCTATTACAAGGTGTGAGAGGTTGGTTTTAGGAGCTACACAAAGGGTTAGAGGTAGAATGAAGAAGTACTGGAGGGGAGGTGATTAGACATAATATGGCGGAGCTTGATCTCAAAGAGGAGATGACCCTAGATAGGAAGAAGTGGAGGTTGCAAATTACACTAGTAGGCTAATTAGCACGGTAGGTGGGTGCATGGGTTAGTTGGAGGACGTGTTTTCTTTTTCTGTATTCTCATTATCTGTCCTATATGTGTTAGTTGTATCATATTTACGTATTGCCATGTGCTATTCATTACTATGGGTGCATGGGTTAGTTGGAGGACGTGTTTTCTTTTTCTGTATTCTCATTATCTGTCCTATATGTGTTAGTTGTATCATATTTACATATTACCATGTGTTATTCATTACTAGTCACTTTTTGTATTCCCTTCCCTTTCCTTTTTGTCATATCTAGTCCTTTCTGCTTATGGGTTTTGAGATGAGGGTTCCCAAGAAACAGCCTCTCTACTTCTATGAGGTAGTGGCAAGGTCTGCTTACATTCTACCCTCCCCAGACTCCACTTGTGGGATTTCACTAGGTATGTTGTTATTGTTCATAGAAAAGGGTCCGAAAATAAGGTGGCGAATCACCTTTCTAGATAAGAATATGAGGCTATGGTGAAATTTGAAGATGGGCTGGACATAAATGACTCATTCCCTAATGAAAGAGTTCTGGCATCGTCACATGATCTTATACCTTGGTTTGCAAACTATGCTAACTATTTGGTGAGTGATATAGTGTCCCCTGATTTAAACAACCATCGACGTCGCAAGTTTATGCATGATGTAAAGAAGTTCTTCTGGGATAAGCCATATATATTTCGTATATATGTTGATGGGATTATCCGTAGATGTGTCCTAGAAGTAGAGATGATGAGCGTTCTTGAAGCATGTTACTCTTTATTGGTAGGTGGCCATCATAGTGGAGCTCGAACTGCTTATAAGGTGTTGTAGTGTGGCTACTACTGGCCATCTATTCATTAAGACGCACATGACTATGTAAAGTCATGTGATAGATGTTAAAGAGAGGGCAAAGTTTCACGATGGCATGAACTTTCCCTAAATTCTATTTTGGTCATCAAACTGTTGGATGTTTGGGGCATTGATTTTATGGGACCATTTGTTAGCTTTGCATGCTAATAAGTATATTCTAGTTACAATTGATTATGTCTCCAAGTGGGTGGAGGTCATAGCTCTACCGAACAATGAATGTAAGAGTATTACTGGATTTCTCTGAGAGAGTATTTTCTCCAAGTTCGGTACACCTAGGGCAATTATTAGTGATAGAGGATCTCATTTTTGCAACTGACTGTTCAAAGCCCTCATTGAAAGATATGGTGTGAAGCACCGCTTGGTAACCCCGTATCATCCCCAAACTAGTGGGCAAGGGGAAGTATCAAGTAGGGAAATAAAGCAAATCTTATCCAAAATGGTGAATATGCATCATACTGATTGGTCAAGAAGGTAGGATGATGCTTTATGGGCCTATTGAACTGCCTTCAAAACTCCTATCAGAATGTCTCCTTATCAACTGGTGTTTGGAAAGGCCTACCACTTGCTGGTTGAACTTGAACACAACATTGTGGGCATTAAAGAAACTGAATCTAGATTAGTATAAAACTGCAACCTCTAGGTTAATGCAAATAAATGAACTTGATAAGTTTAGACTGCGAGCCTATGAGAGTTCCGCCTTGTACAAACAATGAATTAAGGTTCAACATGATCACATAATTGAAGATCGCCAGTTTGCTCTGGGAGACATGGTATTGATTTACAACTCAAGGATAAGGTGGTTTTCTAAAATACTCAAATGTAAATAGATGGGGCCTTTCAGAGTTGTGAGTGTTTTTAGCCATGATGTTATTGAGTTAGAGAGTAGGGATGGCAAAGCTTTCAAAGTCAATGGACAAAGTTTAAAAAGGTATATGGGTGACTTGGCAAAGGTTAGAACAGTGGCAGATTGGAACCTTGAAGAGGCATGAATGCAATAGTTTCTTATCGTGCCGCGATATTAAGGCGCTTCGTGGGAGGCAACCCAAGGTACGCCTCTTGCATCATTTTGTTTTTGTTTTTACTTTGAGGAAAAGTATCATCTTTTGGTGGGGTGGTAGAAGTTATGGATTAAGGTAAAGTCTAAGTAGCCTCAAGTCCATAACTTTCCCTATTTTTGATCCTAAGGTTTTCTTCGCGTGTTTCTTTTCCCTTGTGGATGCTTAATGTTTTGTTGAACAGGCATGTTTTAGGTAGTATAGATAATTTGTAAATGCATAGTAATGTTATCTTATGTAATATATATAGTTGTTAAAATTTCTTTAAACTTTTGATGCAAAATTGGGACCCTCAAAACTTTTGAGGTTGTGATTATTGATGCATTCATACATTTTTGGGTATATGGCAATGTTTGTTCTCATATTGTGAAGGTAAGCTGAGACTGACAGCATGACCTATAAGTCTATACTTGATTGTCGATGCAAATATCATGTGTGTTGTGAGCTTATTTTGATACATTCATGTTTCATTATATGGAGTCAAAACTTGCCCTAGTACTTTAAGATTGGTTTTGTGAATTGGTTGATTTGGAAGTGACCTTAGGCCTTTGTACTGATAGTAAGCCCACTTTTTCCTAAATGACCTACCAAATGAATTAGTAAATCCCTTGTTCCAAATGTTTGAGCTTCTCATGTACTTATATTTTTTCTTGACACCTTGATAACCTCACATCCTTTGATGAAATACACTCATATTATCCTAGATATATCCTTGAACATGTGAACCTTGATTGAGGCCAAAGGTTTAAGTTGAGGGTGGCTGCAGTTGGTGGCCCTAGTTTGAGGCATAGATATTGTCTATTTCACTTTAGGCTAAAAGCATAAGTTGAGGGTAGCCCTTATTGTGGTAAAGTAAAAAAAATAGGTAGATAGTTGAGGTAAAAATAAAGAAAATGAATAATAATCATGAGCCGGGTGAAGAAAAAGAAAGAAAATATTGCCTTGAGTTGAAGAGATTAGCAAAAATGAGCTTAATATGAAGGCACAACTAAAAAGTGAAAGAATAAACCAGGGAAAAAGTTTTAAAAGGGGGAAATAAAGGAGGAGTTTGTGAAAGGGTTGGAGTATGAAAGCAAAATGTGTTGGTAAACATGGTGCAAGGATTCCATTTAGTCACAATTTGCCCAAAATACCACACCAAAGCCCCCTGAGCCCATGTCAGAAGCCAATAAATCCTAAAGTGATCCCAATCCACTTTTTTATTAAACCAAAAAATGAGTATGGGGGCAACCTTATGGTCTTAGTCATTGTGCATGAATTTCAATTGTGAAAGTGAGAATGCTTCCTCAGTCTTTGATTTCTGAATGTGCTTGAGTGAGTATAAGAGATTTCTTTCTAGTGAGGGCATTTGCACTACTTGATTAGCATATGACTATGCTAGTGATTGTGAAAGGTTGATGCTCCTTAGCTTATCATGGTTAGATTGCCAGGTATCTCATTATGTTCTTGTTTGCTAAATAGTTTTACAATCCTATTTCGAAAATGGTAGTTGGGTACCTAAATCAAAGAAGTTGATATATATGCCATTAGTCTAGTTTCTATGTAATTCTCTTTGTCTGTGTAGAATAAGTCATCGCTTGGGGACAAGCAACAATTCTAAGTTGAGGATGTTGATGTGCTGTCAAAATACATCACGTTGGGTGCCTGAAACTATGATTTTGTGTGTTTTTAGAGCAACTTTTTAGTGTTTTGATATGTTTTGGTATTAATCTTGCAAAAACGTTAGGTTGGCATGATTTTGAAGAAAAGTTGTAGATTTTGCTAAAGCATAG
>DF361687.1:0-13641 GCA_000787875.1 Solanum virginianum
TGAATACGTTAAAGGATATTAAGGACAAGGAACAGTGCTTAGCAGTAATTCAAGGGTACAAGTGGAGAGATTTTGTGACTTAGATTGGGCCTTTTGCCCAGACTCTAGAACATCAGTGACGGATTATGTTGTAAACATTGGGAAATCATTCATACCACATAAATCATATGTATGCACCATCTTTTATTAAGCAAGCCAAGAGTAACCAATGTGTATGGAGACTCCGGCCTAAAAGAGGAGTATTGGCGCAAATAGAGGATATAAAAGTTAGTTAGAAATCGATTGGAAGTCAGTTGCATTTAGTTTGAGAGGATTGAGGAGTTATCATCCACTTGGAAAGTAAGTCACACATGAGGATTGTGTGAAGGTATTAGGCATATGACCAACCACCTGGTAAATATTTCAGTAGGATGAAAGATTGTTGCCTCTTAAAAGCTCCCCCTTAAGCTGCGAATACGACTCATAAAGTCAGTGTAACATTCGAGGACGAATGTTCTTAAGGGGGAGGATGTTAGAACTCGCATCGTGGTGTTTGGCTCAATTACGAAATCTAGGATCAATGTTATAAATTTTAGAGAAATTTGGAATTTAAGTATGTTCTTGAGGACTTTAATAGAATATTTAAAGGAGGTGTATGTGTATTAATTTATATGTGTGCACATGGATATATATACATATTCAAGATTTTTCATGAAATTCTTGGATAAGTGAACTCTAGAACAAGAAATTAAATAAGGTGGGTCCATTTGTAAATTATTGTCAAGCTCTTATTGGTCCAAGTGTGAGGGGTGGTCTTACTATTGATTTTTATATATATGTATGTATGCTTTATTGTTCAAGACCAAGAGAGAACCTTCTCCATACTTAGAAAAAAAAAGGGGAGCAACTTCAAGAACTTTCAAGAGACTCTCGGTTTACTCATCTGGGAAGAACCAAAATTTATTCTTTGCCAAATCTTTCAATTACTTTGGTTTCATTTATATATGTATATCATGTACAAGATCCATAGAGACTCCCCACACTTAGAAAAAATTGGGAAACGCCAAAACACTGAGCAACCCTCTCGGGTTGCTACAATGGAGTCCCCAAAATTGTTAAAGTTTGCTTCTTCTTCTAATTTGATGCTACAAGCTTGGTATATGGGGTACCCCAAGTAGCGTGGCAGCGTTGGTTTATCGAGAAAACGCTTGGAAATTTGGTATTGAAGATTTGAAGTTCTTAAGAAGATTGTTAAGGTTAGAAGCTTGTGTTTATGTTTAATTATTGTAAAAATGAGCTTTGTGGGGTGGAAGAGGTATTAGAATTGTTTGGTTGTATGATTGAAGTTGGCCGAAAACTTGGGGGTTTTTAATTGTATCAAATTGTAGCATTTTAACGTTGGGAGTTTACGTTGAGCGTTAATGTGTTGTGTTATGATTCTTGGAATATATAGAAGTAATTGAGTATGCTAATTATATATGTAAACTGTATGTTGTCCAGATTTCAGTTTAGTAAGAAAATGAAATATGACGCTATGACGTTGTGAGGTCTCGGTTAACGTTTGAATGATGTAAATTGATTCTAAGAGTATATGAAAATGTTTAGGTGTGTTAAGTATGTATATAACGAGTATGTTGCCCCTGATTTTCAGTTTTGATTAAAAGTGAAATTTGTTAGCGAATTAGTGAAGTTTCAGACTTGGAATGGTTTATTGTTGTTGTGTGACTATTGTTGTTGTTGTTGATGATGAGATGGGGCCAAGATGGAGCCCCGGGATGGCCTAATTTAAGGGGAGATGCTGACAAAATTTTTATACGATTAAGGCTAACTTAGGAATTAAAGTTAGAAGGAACTTTCGCTAATCATGAACGCTATTGTCATTATTGTAGATATTGGACATCCGGGAGGATAGTTCGGATTAGCTTAACGTTGGAATCAATTCAGCGAAAGAAAAAAGGTATGTGAAGCATTTTGATCTTGTGGCATGAGTTAAGTAAAATTCCTAGCGCTATAAGTTTGAAAGTCCTTCTCTTGTTCCATTTTGGACTTACATATACCTTTGTTCCCATTTGTTAATTTAGGAGAAACTAGTTCTACCTTGATCCTTACGAACTCAAAGTTTGATATTCAAAGTTTGACAAGTTGGTAAATTTCGAAAGTTTGATAATTGTAATTTTGATAGTTTACTAAGTTATAATTTTGAAAGCTTGATAGTTTGAAATTTTGAAAGTTTATAAGTTGGAAATGGTGAAAGAGTGACAAGTTTGAAAGTTGAGATAATATATGCCATTTTTGGACAAGAACTCTTTATTACTAGTTTGGGATTTATAATAATAATGTGTGATTTTCATACATGCATATCTTATGCAAGGTTTCATTAACTTTGTAATAAATAATTAATAGTACTCTGATTCTAAAAATGATTTTTGTGCATATTATCTTCATGACTCTACTCGTGCCAATAATAACATCGTTCACCGGATCTCGGGCGATTGTTGTCGTGCGTGATATACTATAGATATATATATATTTTTGAAGTTGGCTGATTACGGCAGAGTCGGCTCGGCCCAAGGGTCGGCTTTGCTTAGTTGGTGACATGGTGAGATTGGACCTTTGGTTTGGTGGCTCTAAGCCACATTTACTATAGGAGCTATGAGTACAGGGACGCCGGCTCACACATCCTACATATGTGATTTGTGTTGGAGACTGTCGGGATTTGAATTATCTAGTGTGATATTGTGGTATGGCGCGAGATTGGAGGTCGCCATCATTCCGGTCTGTTAGGCATCAGTTTGGTATGGATAAGTGAACTCTAGAACAAGAAGGCCTTTGGTCTGGTGGCTCTAAGCCACATTTACTATAGGATCTGTGAGTATAGGGCAGCCGGCTCACACATCCTATATATGTGATTTGTGTTGGAGACTGTCGGAATTTGAACTATCTGGTGTGATGCTGTGGTATGGAGCGAGATTGGAGGTCGCCATCAATCCAGTCCGTTAGGCATCAGTTTGGTATTTTGAAAAGTTTACAAAAATGTTCCCTTGACATTTTGAAAACAAATAAAGGTATTTATCTGATATTTGCATAAAAGTTTGATTCCTATGCATATGCTCAGTCTGTTACTTTTATATACATACATGTCCCCTGCTTTACATATTCGGTACGTACTTCGTACTGACCCCCTTTCTCCGGGGGCTGCGTTTCATGCCCACAGATACCGACGCACAGAGTAGCAAGCCATCAACTTAGGATCCCGTTTGCAGTTTGAAAAGCTCCCTTGCTTCGGAGCCATTTTTGATATCTTTGTTACTTCAGTACTTTGTATTATTTCTACTTCAGGGTATGACAGGGGCCCTGTCCCATCTTATGATTCAGTTTGTTCGTATTAGAGGTTTGTGGACATCCTGTGAGTATGGGTCAAGTCAGTCAGTCTGTATATTATATATGTATGCTGAGATGTGGAATATGCCAGTCAGTATATAAGATATGTACGTATGCTGTGTTCGTTGGGCGGTTTAACCGCAGCGGTGACCTTGTCGGCCCACATATATATTTATGTATGTTTGTATGTTTGAACTGGATGCTAGGAATCTTCTATATGCAGGTAGGTAGTCAGTAAAACAGAGGAAACTCTGCCAAAATTTCAGTAACCAGAACAGTGGTTATAATCTAAGTCGGGCTTAGCTATGTTGTCCGGATGCCCCAATCGGGTACTAGTCACGGCCCATAGGTTGGGTCGTGACAGTGACCACATACCTTCAAGTGAATTCACAAAATCAGACTGATTCTCTGCAGTCTTCTACATTGATCTCAAATTCACATCTAAATACTCTCAATACTTGGATGGACAAGCATTGTATAGAAAAAAAAGCTAATTCCTTCTTATCCATCACCTTTTCTAGGTTAGAAAAACTCCTATTTATAGATGACCTTTCCAAATCCACAAGGAAGAAGGAAATCCACTTTTCTTAAAAAACAAGAAACTAATATGTGTCCTCCTTTTATTAGAAATATGATTCTGAGTTCTAGTTAAATATGGGCATTATAGGGACCATAGAATTAATTACTGAGGCTTCCTATTATGGAAATAATTCAAAATTAATTTAAAATTATTCTTACCATAATAAATTACAAATTATTTCATTAAAAATTTGTAATTGCACTCCTCTATTTATATTTTGAAATTTTTAAACACTTATATAATTCTCCATGTTAAGACTGCAGATACTAATCAATAAATTAAATTAAAGACAAATTTAATTAAAAGATTAATTTTCTTTAGAGCACTGTTTAACTTATTTCATGTGTCGGATTCATAAATCCACTTGCAAGGTTTGACACAATGAAAACTAATAAGCTTCTCAAAAGGCATATCATCAATCCCAATATTGAGACATGCATTTTGTCAACTAACTTATTATTTCACCAATATAAATTATTATCATCCAATCTACCAGATATATTGAACCATCTCGGAATCTCACCTTTTAATAAATTAAAAAGGATAAATAATATATACAGATCATAATAGTTATATCAGGATTAAGAATATAAGTACATTTAATAGTTTAAAGAACATGTCTTTATCAGTCAGTCTAAAATAACTGTCTACTCAATTCCCTTCAATGCATACAATATGCACTAGCACAAGAAGTTGGAACTACACTGTCCCCGTAATCAAGATAAATTATATTATAATCTTATGCTACAATTATACCAATGACTTGTCCAATTTCCACCTTATATTGTGAACAAAAAACTTTATACTTATAAGAATTGAGGATTTAATCCTCTGTGTATAAGCTAAAACTCTATACACTAAATCATCTACTATATAATTAAATGGACACATAAACGATTATATAATCTATTAAAACTTTTATTAAAATTAATAAATAATTGTTTTGTAATAAACACTATATCTAAACTCATGGTTAGTAATATATAATTCCATGGTTAATAGTATATATCCCAACAATCTCTCACTTAGACTTTTCACCATCACAATTATTATAATATAGTATATCTAAATACATGGTTTATAGTATATATCCTAACAATCTCCAACTTAGATATTCAATCCTGGAAATTGTTAAAATACTATGTCTAAGTCCATGAATAATAGTATATACCCTAACAATCTCCCACTTGGACTTTTAACTATGCATTTACAACTTTCACAGACATTCCTTTTATATGACTTATCAAAAGGATCTTACCAAATTGTTTTCTTATGCAATTCTGTCTAGTAGTTCTTAGTTGTAACAATTGATTTGGTACTAAATCTCGAGGGACTTTATAATAAGTTCTCCAAGAGTGTACTTTTTTTCAGGAGTTCTATCATGAAACTATCTCAAGAATATACAACAAATCAATCTTCATTATGATTCTCCCACTACGACTAAGTACTACTACTATAGTTACACTTTCATATTCTTAAGTCTTAATATTTTTCTCAAAACCTTTTGATATTGAAATATTAACAACTTATTCATGTAGTTCTCTTTAATTTGCTCAACATCACTTCCAACACTTGAGGTAGTAAATTTCTTATGTCAAGTAATGTTTCTCACACTATTTAAATACAATGGAGACTTAGTTATGGCATACCGATTAGATGTTCTAAAGCATTTGAATGTATTATTGACTCATTTGTTATTCTTTGTTTGGTTCTTGTAAAACTAGTTTATTTCTACGAACAGGTTTACTAAAAATAGTCCTTTTCTAGAAATCTGATGATTGTGTTAATAAGTCATATTTTCTCCAGGACAATAAGATAAATCTTCTTTTATGCCTTTTGAATATCTAGTTAACATGCACACACATTCATAAATAATTGCAACTTTTTTTGTTCTCCTTTTCAGCATATATGATAGACAACTCTATATATGAACATGACGCAGACTCAACTTACGTCAAGTCCACTCTAGTTCTATGGTTGTCAAAGTTACAAACATGCAAGGAATTAAATTCAAAATATGATATATAGTTCTTAGGATATATTCCAAAAGAAGTAAAATAACTTCAAATAAGTCAATCATTAATCTGACTATCTCCATAAGAGTCTATTTTTCTTTCTTATTTTACACCAATCAATTATATAGTGTTTGGTGTAAATAATTGAAATGTAATTTCTCTATCAAATAAGTGACTAATGAACTCTGTAAAGAAATATAGCTCACTACAATAAGATGGCAGGGACTTTGTATTTTTTTCTTGAAGCTATCTTAATTTTTATCTTAAATATCTTGAGTTCATCAAAAAAATTCAAACTCACATAGCATTAAGAAAAATATCTGTATCATGAGTAATCTTTTACGAATATTCCAAAATACTCAAAATCACCTCTTGTCTAAATGTTCATTTATCACACAAATCAAAATAGATTAATTTTAGCTTAGCACTACCTCTATTTTCTTTCTAAAAGGAAAAGTCTCCAAGTCATTTTTCCTTCTAAATAGGACTCACACGTTGGTAGTGTCTTCACTTTCAATGAACCATTATGTCAATCCTTTAACAAACCCTAAAGTTCTATTAAGAATAAATAACTTTAGACACTAGTGAACAGATAAGTTACATTCAATTTCAAAGATATTTTCTCTTGTAAGATAAATAAATATTATTCAATTCATAAGAGATAATAATAATAAAAGGTTCATGCACCAATGCACCATAAGATATAAAATATTTATCAAACTCAAAAATAGGAGAGTTACAAGAAAAATATATTAAGCATTTATCTCTTATTTAGTTAGAAACTAAAAATTAATTCTTTCTAACGTAAAGTACTTGCATAATGCATACTTTAATGTCTTATCTCTAAAACAAATTCTTGAGTAGTACTGAGTGGGTTGTTAAGTCTTCTTGAGAGTTTGAAATATAATTGATCATAATAAATCGAATAATTCTAAATAATAAAATTTAGAGCTCATTTATACGTATATATCAATGCATCTCGAATAGCCAATCGTTGTGATTGAACAACTATTCATGTAATAAATATGTACGATGACAGTTTATTCACTCCATAAAAATATACAAACCCAACTAAGTTGGAGAGTTTAATGTTAGTTTAAGTCAAGTGAAAATCACTCTAGTTCCATTGATCCAATCATATATTTGTCATGCCCTAGGTTTCCAATGATCAAGTTTGGGAATAAAATAATAATCGACAATCCTCTACTCAATGTCTATGAAGTCTCTACCTCTAATATCTAGATGGTACCATGATAGGTCATGGATACCCAACATAAAGAAAATAATAGTCAACAAAGGATGAAAAGAAAAGCTCCTTCAAATGACAAGAAGGACTCATCGGCTCTGGATGTAAGGAAATTGAACCTCAAATATGCGCCTGCTAAAGTCCTCTATTGCCTATATTGCATCATTAACGATGGAAACACAAATGGGCATTAGTACATATAATATACTGGTATGTAAGAATTTCTAAAGTAAATAGATAAAGCTCGACTCCACCCACTCGACTCAACTCAACTCAACTCAAATTAATATGTAAGTTTAAGGTTTTGAAATCATGCTTTAAATTAGACTCAATGTTTTATACAACTGAGTTTAAAAATCATGATATGGTCATCAAGTGTTGCTTGGAAGTTTCTCTAACCGCTGTATGTCACACCTCGAATCTAGGGCCTAGACGTGATCTACGAATGGGGGACCTGAAGGAACCCCAAACAAGCCTCATAGCATATCATTACACATCCTTGGTTGCAAAGGCAATTAAAATGTCAATAAGAGATAAAACATAAACAAGGGGAATCAGGTCTAAGGTAAAGAGTTAAACACTTGAATAACATAAATGAGTCAAAGCTCAAACGTAACACATAACTTGTCCAACAACACCTCTAGACATAAAACATAGCGGGGGCCAAGACAAACAACATGGCTCATCCTCATAGTCATAAGTATTTCAAAATATACAAGATGTAGTCATAATATAAGCATGAAAAAAGATAGATATTGTCCCCGAACATGAGGACTCACAAAAATTAACTTGAATAATCCGTCTACCCACGAGGAGAATAAATAGGGGCTCTGATTCCTACATGGTAACGTCATATAGGCATAGAATATGCATTAGTATATTTGAATGTACTAAGTATGCAGGGTGTAATGCATGTAACTTACGAAAACCTGCATATCGACGTTAGATGACAAGGCACATAATATAAAAAGAGTTGAATATCGAAGAATGTAATATATGAGATGCTATGAAAGTTATGATGCATGAAATGCAAATAATGCACTTATATATATTGGAGATGTGACCTCAACCGACATAAGTAAGACCAAGAGGGCTATTACTTAGAATCCCGATGAAATCCCCTCATTGGTAAAGAGGTGATCTACTTGACAAGGGTAGACAATACTTCACCTTATGGGACAACTCCCTCTTCGTATAAAGTATCCTTCCTTATGGGATAACTCCCTCTTTGTTTACCTTACGGGACAACACCCTCTTCATATGAAGTAACCTTCCTTATGGGACAACTTCCTCTTTGGATATGATTTTCACAAATCACAATTCAAATCATTCCTTGTCCTTATAGGAGAACTCCCTCTTCGGATCGGAAACCTATGCTAGGCATATAGTTCAAGGAAAGGGAGAGGCCCTTGGGGATAGCTCTAACGCCCCCAATCCATCTGTGCTAAGTCATCATCACATAAGAATAAATATATGTATATATACATATATATATATATGTGTATATATATATATATTCATACTTACAAACGGCGTAAATTATTTTCGAAACCATCTCAATGCATTCTTAGGTTTAAAGGCCAAAACATAATTTCATAGTATTTATACTTATGCATAGGAATGGCCCATTCATATACAAAATGGTGTAAACACCTAAAATGCTCAAAGAGCCAAAATCAAAGACATCTATATAATCACAATGTTGACATAACTAACATTTTATCAAAATCATACAATAAACAAAATTGGGCTTAACCCATAATATAATTTCTCAAATAATCTATGTACATAAATGCATATTCTATGAACAATGAGAGAATGACATAGGTAATTAAGACAATGTAAAATCTATATTTATAATATGAAATTGAAGTGAAATCATAATTAAATCCATATTTAAATCCATAGTGTAATCACCCATGCCTAAATAATTCTTAAAGGGGACTAAAGGGGACATGCATACTTATAATTTCATAAACCCCAAAGTAAATCCTCATATAATGGTTTAAATCACATTAAAATCATCAAATAAGCACTGCCCATGCATCAATAGAATTTTAGGAATCATAATATTCAAAACCCCAAATTAAAGTAAGCAAAATCCATGTAGGTTTTCTTCAAAATAATTTTGGATCTCCTTAATTGGAAGGAATCAAGGATCAACCCACATACCTTACACCTTGAGTTCCTTGGAATTGAGTATGGGAAGTATGGAAGCTTGGAAGTGGGTCTTGGAATCCAAACTTGTTCTTGGGTTTCCTTGAAATTGAATTGGAGCTTAATGGAGGCTCTTGAAAGGATTTAGGAGTGTGATTGAGATGAGTAGTGATTTTTATCCTTTGAAACATTGTTTAGGTCTTTTAGGAAGGTTAAGATAGCTTAGGAAGTCAAAAAAGGTCATTAGAATAATTAGCATTTACGAAAATTTTATTAGTGAACAGATGGAAAATTTGACAAAGTATTGCCCCACGAAAGGTCCCACAAGTCATGTGGAATTCCACGAGTCATGTGGAGTGCCCATGACAAGGTACTTAGTCTAAAAATTAAAGCTGGAAATTGATTGAAAAAAAACGTCTTGTCGCGACCACGGAGGCCTCCACGGGTCGTGTGGAGCTTTGTGGCCCGTGTAAAGGGCTTGTCACACCATACTTGGTGCAGGAAAATGTTTCCCAGGCTCCAAGCCAAGGGCCATGGGTCGTGCCCATGCCATGGGTCGTGGTGAGGGGGCGTGGCTCAATACTTGGCAAAAAACTCCCCCAAATGCCCACTTTAGCCCTCTTGCTCACCTTCACACCTTACCCCATGACCAGTGGTAAGCGATACAACCTGTGCCTCTGGTTTTGGTCTATGCCTTAGGACAAAAATGGCTTTTCCTAGCCTCACATGCTTCACGCGACCCATACAAGCCACCACTGGCCGTATAGGTGCCCATGGGGCTTCATTGCACCATGGGGCCTCATGAAAGCAGTCATAACGCCTTCATACGAACTCGTAATGAGGTGAACGTAAGTGATTTGGAAAGCTAACTCAAAGGGGTTTTATTTGATATGTCATGGACCACCCAGATCCAAATGTGCTAAAAGATATGCTTGTTTAAAGTTTACCCTTCTATCGATACTTGTGTCAAACTTAGCCAACGAAAATCCTTTTGAACTAGGCTTATCATAGGGGCCCAAGACAATATTAAATGACATACATAAGCTTGGAAATTCTAGTTCCTTACACTATAATTCTCACCATCATGAGTTCGGTGATGCATAATGAAACAGATGTTGTTGCCATGCCCTTCCTAAACTTGCCAAGGTAAAGGAAGTTAACCTCTCCCTCTCTCTCGGATACAAAGATAATGCTTATCTATAAAGAAAAAAGCCGACAGAGTTAACTTCACAACTATCCTATGCTGACAATGAGGGTGTTTCCTCTTACCCAACTCGATACTAAATACTCCTTCCAAGACTAAAACGTGCTCATGAAAATTAACTCAAGCTCTTCTATTTGACTCATCTCAAAATGGCTCAACTCAATTTCTCAATAGCTCAGTAACTTAGGATTACCATTCATGCAATGCAACTCAAGACTCCAACTCACATCATGTAAGACTTCCACTTATATGGTCAGTTAATATCATAACAATCGTGCTCAACACTTAAGACATATTAGACGTTCAACACGTGCATATGTAAAACAAGAACATGTACTCCTCATGCTCAACTTACTCAAAGATCATCAAAACATGCATTATCTCATCAAAATATTTTTCTCAAAATATAATTTTTTGGACTCAATAAAATACATATTTAATATTAGTTCAAATTACTTTTTCACCAATGCATAGAGAAGTCATCATCTTTATTTTCAATATGCAAAACTTTGATTTTTTGAAATAATATTTTTCTTTAATGCTTGAAAACCCATCAATCTCAACATTATACAATGTATAGAAAAACTATATCATCAGTTTCATTGTGGTTCATGGGAAAGTATCCACAAATAATGACTCAAATAATATAAGAATTAAAAATAACAATAATTGCAAGTGCATAAATATTTCCAACTCAATGGAAGAGGAATTTACTCATCTAGAATTCAAGAATTTGGGTAAAACTCCACTTGAACACAATTATGAAGAATTAACATGTGGGGCACATGGATGAACTCAATCCAACACTATGGGCAACCTTACATACTTGAAAGAAAGAATTTCTTCAAAGGAAGTTTGGTTTGCACTTGAAGATGAAGAACCCTAGCCTTTTCTTTGGGAGAACCTTGGACGTAGAAATCTAATGTTTTCAAGGTTTTATGCATTAATAATAGGTTAATAGGATATATGATAGACTTAGAGAAGTTAATTAAGGGAAAAAGGTCAAAAATAACCTTTTGAGAAAGTCAAATAATTATCAAAATTGAAAAAATTGACCTTTTGATGAGTTCCGACGACCAGAATGGAGGTCTAACTAGGGGCCGCATCACCGAACAATTTTGGTGACACGCTGAATGGGCACCTTTGGTCAACCTTTTTGATAGAATCCAAGCTTTCATGGAGCATTTCAGCGGTCTAATCGATGGATTGCCAAAATTTACAGATTCGACAGGCTTCACAAAAATCATCATAACTTTTTACTCTGAACACTGATTAAGGAGAAATTAGATGTGTTGAAAAAATAATTCAATAATATACAATTTGATATAGTATTGGTTACCTAACTCATTACTGCTAATAGGTATAGTCGTTTGAAATTGACCCTTCTATGAACTCATACCAAAACTTAACCAATTGAAATATTTTTAACTTGTCTTGACCTTAGGTGTCCTTTATGACCTCAAACCACATCTATCACACTTCAAATACTTAGGAAAATACCTTAACACCCATTCACAACCTTTAAGTTGTTTGATCACCTAATTGCATAGAATTTCATATCAAAACTCAATCAGTAAGGAAGGTTTTCATCTTAACTTTGTGCTAAAGGATTTTTGTGATATCTATTCATCTCAAATCTATCATCCAACTATAGAATAGGCTTTAATACTTATATTTAAGGTTAGAATAACTCTCTATGATTCCATTTGCATAAGAGGAAATTGTTCAGATCTTATCTTAGAAATTTTTAAGGTGTTACAATATCTCCCCCTTGGGATCATTTATTCTCGAATGATGGGTAAATAGAGACGGACTCAGGGCATGAATAACAATCAAAGCTCAATTAGTCAATCAATAAAACTCTCTAGACATTCAATTATTCAAGCTCAAGGTTGGGTTTGTCATTTCAGAACAAGAATATGAACATTACTTTCAACGTCATCATTGAGGGAGCGAATGGAACATTAAAACTCAATCAATCAAATCATTCAAATTTCTAGATAATCAATCTTTGAACTCAAGAATGACTATATCAACTCATAAATAGGAAATTTCTTCACCAAAAGGCATCTTACAAATGATGAGAAAAGGGTTGCAATCCCAAATCTCCCATAAACGTTTCTCATGACTTCTAGAGAAGACTGCTTGAGCAATACAAGGACATGGTTAACTTCATATCAAGGGATAGGACTGGCAATTTTCAAGCTTGGTGACTCTCCTTGACCATCATCTCCTCCTCACGTACCACACTTCATTAATTTAAGCCTATAGCTCTCATCAAAGCCTAAGTCTGTTGTGCACGCTCATCAATTTCAAGTTATACCTAAAGTTACAATGTATTGCCCATAATGACCGCTTTTATACAAATCTAACCCGCTTAGTTTCTATTTTATACCCTTGTAAAGACTTTTCACTTAAAAGATGTTACTCCCTCTTATTATTCTAACACACCTACTCAAAATCATCACCCAAAATTTCATCAACCAAGCCTAGGGCCTAGACGTGACAGAACGAATGGGGAACCCAAAATGACCTAACAAGCCTCTTAACATATCATTACACATCCTTGGTCACAAAAATAATTAAACAACAATAAGAGAATAGAAACAAGGGCAAAGAGACTAAGGGAGTCTTTCATAGCTTAAATTATAAAAGAGTTAAGAGAGTCAAGCTCATAACATCATTACATAACTTGTCCAACAACACCTTTAAACTTAGAATTAAGTGGGGGCTAAGATAACTTTTCGGGCTCACCCTTGTAGTCAAAAGCATACAAGTAGATAAAGAGAGTCTTTGCATAGCATCAGAACAAGAGATATCATCCACGGAGTTGAGAACTCACCAAATTTGCTTGAAGAGATAGTACTAGCCATGTGGAGGGAGATGATCAAATGGAGCTCCGATTCCTACATGATAACATCATGTAGGCATAGAGTATATGTTAGTACGTCTGAATATACTAAGTATGTAGGATACAATGCAACATGAGGTAGGAAACATAATCAAAATGCATAACTATAAGCAAGAGATAGTATATTTGTAACATGGCATGCATAAACAATGCTTAATCTAATGTTTT
>DF361687.1:16704-28500 GCA_000787875.1 Solanum virginianum
GACCTTGTTGGAGCTTGGAAATTTGATTTAAAAAAGTTTCAAACTAAGATGATGCTCTATGGGAGCCCTCATGGTTCGTGTGAGGTCACATGGCTTGTGTAGGGCCTCCTTGGGATGACTTTTTTTAAAGGAAACAAACCTATGGCAAAGGGTCCCCACGCCTTTGGACGGTCAGGGGTTGAGCCACATACCCCCAAGCCTTATTATAGAGTCAACAAAGAAAATAAGTAAAGGGACGAGGTTATAGACCATACTCCAACCCTTGGTGGTTCATAAGCAAGTCATCCTACTAAGAACAACTCACTCATCCCCAATTTTATAAGAAGCAAACCAAGAAATGCCTGTGAGAAGAGTTCTCTCAAATATAAATTTTAAGAAAGCATGAAATTAGGAAGAATCTCCCTTTACATTCAATAAGGAATATAAAGGAGAAATAAATAAGAGACTAACCATCTAAAAAGATAATTACTAAGAAACTAATTAGCTCTTTGCTGCATTAACTCTTCAATCATGGTGGTTTCTTCACTCTCTTAAATTTCCTTCTTTTGAAATTTATCAAACCCATCTTGTTGATCAGGTATGCACCTTTAACTACAGTTGGAAGCTCCTGAAACACATAATAATGCTAGTTATCATCCACTCTATGACTCCATTTAGTAAGCAAGTCAGCAGTGCTTTTAGCCTCTCTATAGTTTTGATGAATCTGGAAATTACTAGCTGAGTAATTAGCTCTTTTAGCTCACTAATGAGCTAAAATACTTGGGGTGACCCTTGGCCTTAAAATTGGGCATTGGCCCTTGGTGTGGAGTTTCAAGCTAAGGCACGCCATACTTGGACCCCATACGGGCCGTGTGACACTTCACAGACCATGTGGAGGGTCGTGTAGTGGCCTTAGGCTTGGAATTCCTCTATTCGGGACTAAGTGAGGCGACACAACCACCCACATAGACTGTGTGGTGTCTCACAGGCCATGAGGCCCTCCGTGTGGCTTCTAGAGTTAAAATATTTCTAAGTGGTTGATCATAGTCTCGTAACTTTGTCGTAGAAATTTTTTTTCCATGTGTAGGGGTACGACTAGTCACACGGACTATGTGACCTCACACAACCCATGAAGCCCTCCATGTGATTGAATTTGACAAATTTTTCTAAGTATAGGATTACCATTCTAGACCTTCGTCAAGTGAAAATTTGTCTAAGTGCTGGTTCACAGGCAAGTACACGGTCTGTATAGTGCCACAAACACCGTATACCCTTCCTTGAAGTGGTGATATCCAATTTTTTACTCGTTTCATCAATGGCATTTTCATAAATACAGTTTATTCTAATAGTCTTTTGGGACTTCCTATGCTACCTAAAGACTTCCTAATGACTTAAATCCTATTCTTTATATTCAAATTAAATCCTCTTACTTGGAAGCTCTCTCAAGTCTCTCTAAAAGAACTCTTGTGGATTGTATACTTGGGAATCAAGGTAAGCTTATTCCTTCTTCAAATTTCTCATAAAACTTCCTCATTGGTCAAGGTATATGGATTTTGATCCTTGGTTCCTTCCAATCAAGGAGACTCAAACTCTTTTAAAGTAATTTTCATGAATTTATCTCACTTTAGGTATGGGTTTTCATAAGTATGATTAATTAAATTCAATTGATGTGTGGGATGTACTTTCTTTATGATTTTGAGTTACTTTAAGCCCTATTATGATTGTTTACATTGAAGTTATGAAGATATGAATGTGCATTTCCCCATCAAAACATGATTTATGCATGAGTAGTCCATATTATGTTTTAAATGTGAATTTTACATATGTTTTACTTGAATCTTATAATATATTGTTGAGTTTAGGTTGAATCTATATTACCCATGTATTCTCATGTCACTCATAGCATATGCACTCATGAACAAAGAATTTTATGAAAATTATGAAGCAGGTTAAGCCCAATTATGTTTATGTATATGATTCTGGATAAGGTATTGGTTATGACAAGAATGTGATAAAATATATGTCTTTGATTATGGTTCTTTGAGCATTTCAGGTTCTTGCATTATTTTGTATGAATAAATAAGCTATTCTTATGCATGAGTATTAAGAATATGAGCTATGATTTGACTTTTGATCCTAAATGTGCATTGAATGAATTGGAAATGACTATAGACTCCTTTGGAAAGCATGTGTGTGTGTGTGTATATATATATATATATTCTTATGGGATGATGACTTAGCACCGATGGATTGAGGGCTCCCTCTCTTTCCTTGAACTATATGCCTAACATAAATTATGTAAAAATCCTATCCAAAATGGGGATGCCCGTAATGAGAAAAAATGATAGGATAAATTATATGTGAAAATCCTATCCAAAACGGGGATGCCCATAGAGAAGGTTGCTTCATACGAAATAGGGATGCCCATAAGGTGAAGTATGGTTTACCTATGGTAAATAGACCACCTCTTTATTGGTGAGGGGATTTTATCGAGATTCCATGTAATAGCTCGCTTGGTCTTATTCTTGTCAGTTGAAGTCATATCCACACTATATATGAGTATTACACATATCATACATTATTGATTTCATGGCATATTATATACCATATCTCTTGCTATATGTCTCTTTCTATATTATGTGCCCTTGTCATCTAACATTGAATATAGATTTGCTAAGTCATATGCATTGCACCCCACACACTTAGTACATTTAAACTTACTAACATATATTTTTGCTTGCATGATCTACTTTGAGGCTGAGACCGATGTATGTCTTGGCCTATGACCTATCTTATGTTAGAGGCATTGTTGGATAACTTGTAAACTCCTTTATGATTATATGTTAAGTGTTGTGATGGGGGATTATGCTTATGGCTTTGGTCACCTCTTAGATATCATTATGTGAATTGGTCATGAGATTATGGTATGGTTATATGTATGATGTGAAAGATCCTATCTCGATTTACCTCTATAGAGTGAGTCCTACTTTCCTGTCCCTTAGATTTGTGTGTTTACAATTTGCTTACACTTCTGAAGTGATGATGTGAATGTGGATACTTTGTAGCTTGATTAGGGACTCTCTTGTTCCCATTCACCACGTCACTCCTAGGCCCTAGGTCCGGGTCATGACAAGGTTGGTATCAGAGGACTAGGTTTGTAAATGGTCCTCAGAGTTCAACATGCCACGTCAAGTATAGTCCTAATCATGGGTGTGAGGTGCACTATGCCTATGAGTTAGAGGCTATAAAGACGTTCTAGGAATTGCCTCTCTTCTTCATGCCTTATGTTGTGCTATGGTTTGTATATTTAGTTTCCTTATCTTAATGGTGTCCTTGCTCCATTACAAAAGATGCCTCGAGGAAGAGCTCCCAAACCAGCGCTGGCTAATAAGGGCCAATCACCTCAAGGGCCTATGGAAGACTAAGGTGTTGAATGTTATGGGTGCCACCTCTGAAGAGAAAGATGAATTGGGTGCCTATTAGTTCAAGAATGTGACTCAGGTGTGGTACACCCAATTGTCGATGGAGAGGGTTTATGGTAACGCTGTTAATTGGGAAGAGTTCAAGCTTGCCTTTCTTGATCGCTTATTTCCACTTGATCTTAGGGAAGCCAGGATGATTGAGTTTAACAATCTTAAATAGGGTAGTATGAGTGTGAGGGACTATTCCTTTAAGTTCACTAAACTCTCCAAGTATGCTTCGATACTTATGGCTGACAATTGTGCAAGGATGCACATTTTCATTTCTGGCATCTCTGACTTACTTATGAAAGAATGTTGTGCAATGATGCTCATTTGAGATATTGATATATCCTATATATGGAGAAACTTTAAGGGGAGAAACTCAAAGGAAAGGAGAGTTCATAATCCTAAGAGGGCCCATTTTGATAGTGGGTTCTCCGGCTCTCAGGGTAGTGGTTTTGGTCACTTCAAACAGGGCTAAGATTCTGGTGCTCGGGTTGTAAATGCTATAGTGCCTTCTCCTAAGGCATCGGTTGGTGGTAGACCATGGTATCCTCTGTGTGACGAGTGTGGGAAGCCCCATATAGGTGCTTGTTAGAGGAAAATATAGTAATAAGAACCACAAGGTTGCTGATTGTCCTAAGAATGTTTATAGAGGCCATCGTCAAGTGGCTCAAGATGGTCATGGACAACAAAAAACTCCCCAAGGTGTTTCCCCAAGAAATAACAAGTTCTATGCTCTCCATGGCCATCAGGAATTTGAGGAAGCTCCAGATGTTGTGATTGGTATGTTAAAAGTCTTTGATTTTGATGCTTTTGCTTTACTTAACTATGGTGCAAATTTGTCTTTCATGGCTTCTCTGTTGGCTGTTAAGTTTGGTTTGAGCCCTAAAATCCTCAAGGACCCCTTTTCAATTTATACTCCCATTAGTGAATCTGTTGTTGCTCATAGAGTTTATCATGGTTATCCTATTATAGTGTTGCAGAAAGTCTTTCTGTGTGATCTTGTGGAACTTAAGATATTTGATTTTAATGTGCTTCTTATGATGGATTGGTTGCATACATTGTATGCCTCTATTGGTTGTAGGACCCAGAAGATCAAGTTCTAACCTCCAGGTGAGCCTATTCTTGAATGGAAGATTAGTGACTCCACTATTAAAGGTCAGTTTATTCCTTACCTTGAAGCCCGAAAGATGATCTTTAAGGGGTGTATTTATCATATTGTGAGGATCAAGGATGTGGAGTCTGAGTCACCTGTTGTTGAGTCGGTTCCGGTGGTGAATAAGTTTCAGGATATATTCACCAAAGACTTGGCCAATATTCCTCTCAAAAGGGAAGTAGACTTTGTCATACACCATCTCCGAGATACTCAACCTATCTCTATCCCATCTTATCATATGGCCTCGGCTTAGTTGAAGGATCAGTTGAAAGATTTGTTGGAGAAAGGTTTCACTAGGCCAAGTATATCTACATGGGGTGCACCATTGTTATTTTTAAGAAAGAAAGATGGATCTCTTCAGATGTGCATTGACTATAGGAAATTGAATAAGGTGACTATTAAAAATAAGTATCCGTTGCCTAGGATCGATGACTTGTTTAACAAACTATAAGAGGCTACCCATTTCTTGAAGATTGACCTCCATTTTGGGTATCATCAGTTGAAAGTTAAAGAGCATGATATTCCTAAGACAACTTTTAGGACTAGGTATAGGCATTTTGAATTTGTAGTGATGTCGTTTGGCCTAACTAATGCTCCGACCATGTTTATGGATCTTATGAATCAGCTGTTCAAGCCATCCTTCATAGTTTTGTGGTTGTGTTCATTAATGATATTCTCATTTATTCCCAAAGCGAGCGGGAGCATATGGATCATTTGAGGTTGGTTCTTCAAACCTTGAGAGAGAAGAAGTTGTATGCCAAATTTAGAAAATATGAGTTTTGGTTAGGTGAAGTAGATTTTTTTGGTCATGTGGTATCCGATGATGATTAAGGTTGACCCGAAGAAGACTGAGTCTATGAAGAATCGGCCTGGATCATTGACTTCTTTGGATATCCAAAGTTTTCTTGGGTTGGCTGGCTATTACAGGAGGTTTATTGAAGGTTTCTCAGTTATTGCAGCTCCGTTCACTAAGTTGACCCAAAAGAAAGTTAAGTTGGTATGGTCAAATAAATGTGAGAAAATTTTCAGACTTTAAAGGATTGGCTTATGTCGGATCTCGTTTTGACATTACCAAATGGCTTAGATGGTTTTGTGGTGTATTGTGATGCTTTGCAGATTGGGTTGGGTTGTATACTTATCCAACATGGTAAAGTGATAGCTTATGCATCAAGGCAATTGAAAGTGCATAAACATAATTATACGAATCATGAACTTGAGGCAGCAGCGGTGGTATTTGCCTTAAAAATTTGGAGACACTACTTGTATAGGGTGCATATTGATGTTTTCACTAATTACAAGAGTTTGCAATATGTGTTCACTCAAAGGGATCTTAACTTGAGGCAAATGAGGTGGTTGGAACTCCTAAAGGACTATGACATGAGCGTACAATATCACCCTGGCAAGGCAAATATAGTAGCTGATACTCTTAGTAGGCTTTCTATGGTGAGTGTGGCTCATGTTTTGGAGGAGAAAAAGGAGTTGGTGAGGGATGTTCTCCAGCTAGCTAGTTTAGGTGTTAGGTTGGCTGACTCTAATGATGGTGGTATTCATGTTCAAATGGGGTCGAATCTTTGATGGTTGGATGTTAAGGCTTAACAAGACCTAGATCAATCATTGGTTGAGTTGATGAAGTTGGTGGCTAAAAAGAAAATAGAGGTGTTCTCTCATAGAGGAGATGGTGTACTTCAGTACCAAAATTAGTTAAGTGTTCCGGATGTGGATGATCTTAAGAAGGTGAACATGAGTGAAGCCCATAACTCTCATTTTTCTATTCATTCGAGGTCTACTAAGATGTATCGAGATTTGAGAAAGGTGTAATGGTGGCATGGTATGAAGAAAGATACAGCCAAATTTGTGTTTGAATGCTCTAATTGTCAATATGTGAAGATAGAGCACCAAAGGCCCAGTGAGTTGACTCAAGTGTCACGACCCAAGCCTAGGACCTAGATGTGACATGACGAATGGGAACCCAAAGGGGCCTCAAATAAGCCTCTTAACATATCATTTACACATCCTTGGTAGCAGAAGAAATTAAACAACAAAGAGAGTAGAGATAGGGACAATGTGACTAAGGGAAGTCTATAATAGCATAAATCATCAAAAGAGTCAAATCTCAAGAATAATTACATCACTTGTCCAACAACACTTCTAACATAGATTAGGCGGGGGCCAAGATAAATTTCTGGGCTCACCATTTTGATATCAAAGTTCAACATAAAGAAATAACAATAGTAAGAGTGCAAAGATAGTGTCCCCGAACTTGAGGACTTACCAATAGCTTATCTTCAAGATGACCAACTAGCTATGGGGAGGATGATCATGAGGGGCTCCAGTTCCTACATGGTAACATCATGTAGGTATAGAGTATGCGTTAGTACGTTTGAATGTACTAAGTGTGTAGGATATAATGCAACAAGAGATAGTCTTATATGGTAACATCATGTAGGCATAGAGTATACATAAGTACGTTGAATATACTAAGTGTATAGGATGCAATGCAATAAGAGATAGGTAACATAATCAAAATGCATATACATAAGCAATGGGTAAGTATAATAGCAATATGACATGCATGATTAATGCTTGTACATAATATATTACATGTATAGAAAGAGGCCATCATCATAGACCAAGAAACTAATACTTGGAATCCAAGGCATATCACCCCCTTGGGAGGTGAATGAGGTATCTATCCCTCAATTTATCTGTTAGAACCCGTATGGTGATGTATTGGAACCCTTACAAAGTTGGGACTAATGTGGTATTCTTGGAGAGTTCGGGACTAAAATGACATTTTTGGCAAGTTTGGGAACCAAAGTGGTATATGGCTAAGTTGTGGTCTTGAATATAAATGAAGGTTTGCCCCACCCCCATTTGTGTTTAATTCCTATTAGAACAAGTGTGGAGGGGGTGGGGCTATGTGATAAGATTATATACAAGATCAACATATGCTCTTTCTACAAGTTCCCATACTTAGATTTGTTTTCACAAGAGCAAAATACTCCCAGATGAGAACCCTCTCAGGTTACTGTAGCAGACACGAAAAAAAAATTCATTTCTTTGATTCTAAAATTATTTTGACGCTACAAATCTAGTATATTGGGTCCCCTAAGTAGCGTGGAAGCATTAGTTGGCCAAGAAAACACTTCGTTTTACGACTTTGGCAATTTGAATCCATTAAAGGGGGTTTGAAAGGTATGTTGATTTTTAGCTTATTTTTATGTAAATTAAAGCTTATATGTATGTGGGTGTAGATTAAATTAAAAGAAAATCTTGAAAAAATAGCTTGTTAAAGTGAATTGGGAATAAGGAAGGTTAGGGTCAAATTTCTAGTATGTATGTATATAGCATTATATTGTCTCGAAACTATGAAATTGTGTTTAGATGGAATGAATATGACCCTTATAGGGTGCAAAAGGTATTGGAAATTGGTTATATGTATATTGGAAGTGTTGGTCAAATTAGGGTCCATGAATGTAATTAAATGTTATGTTTTAACGTTAGAAGTATACGCTTGACGTTTTGGGTGATGTAATATGGTTCTTGGAGTGCTAAGGGAGTGCTTGAATATGATATATGTATATATATAGTAAGCTAACCCATTTTTGTAATTATAGAAAAATGAGGATCGTTAGTGAATTTGTTGCAATTATGGCATTGGGAAGACTTCTTTTGTTATTGTTGTTATTGATGTTGCTATTATTGTGCTGATTAATTGGAGCCGAGATGGACTCTCGAGATGGTCTAGTTTAAGGAAAAGTGCTGTCAAAATTTTTATAAAATTAGGGATAAATTTGGGATTTAAGACCCAATAAGGCTTTTTAGCTAATCATTGGCGTTATTGTAAATTGTGTAGACGTTGGACATCCGGAAGCATAAATTGGATTGGTTTTGCATTGGAATTAGTTAGAGAAGGAATCGAGGTATGTAAAGCATTCCGTTCTTCGGCATGATCTAAGTGAAATATATTTCTTCCAATTTGAGCTTGTGTATGACCCGTACTCATTCTTTGGCATGCTTATGACAATCTGTTACAACCTTGATTCCTATGTACATGAAGTTTGTAAATTGTGAGCATTGGTAAGATGTGACAAGTTCCACCATATCTTCTTCCTATCAGTGAACAAACTAATGAGACTAGCTTAAGTTTAAATTATAATCAGTCTTTCTAAGTTCTCAAGATCTAAAATGCCATATTTTTCTGTACAAACTTGAGTACCTAGAGGGTATTATCTTGTACTGCAATGTTCTGTACAAAAGATAGCAGTCTGTTGAGGGTGTCACCCCATTTCATTGATACAGAAACTCTTTATACCTATTCGTCCTTTAATATAGGTAAAGACTCTTTCTAGAGGATTATTATCATTCATACAGTTAGCTTTTTGTCGTTAGATTTTTAGGTTGATGTCATCATGTAAAGTCAGTTTTAGGCTATTGTAAGGCTAGTTAGAGTTTAAAATTTTTTTAAAAACTAGATTTTTAGGTTGATGTCATCATGTAAAGTCAGTTTTAGGCTATTGTGAGGCTAGTTAGAGTTTAAAAAATTTAAAAACTTGAATTGTTTGTTTTGTGAGAAGTCTACTATCCAGGGTGGTGTATGACTTTAGGTCTCACATTTGAGTTACTGCTCAGAATAGAAAATTTATTTTTTTAAAAATATTATCTTATTGGTAACTTTAGCTTGTGAAGTCATTTGAAGTTCGAAATCTTTACCTATACAAAGAGCTTTTCGTTTCTTTGTAACAAGGGAAGGATCTCATTTAGAGTTTTCATAGGAAAGATCATTCTTTCTATATCTACTTGAATAGTTTTTTTTTCTTCCTCGTAAATTCTTAGTGCCCAGTCAAATTTATCTACTACTTCCTTCTTAAGTCATTAACAATATCGATAGAGTTGGAGTTAGATCTTTGATGAAATGTATATCATGAAAAGGAAAGCTTATGCATGTTTTAGTCATCTGGTGTTGTATTTATAACAACATACCTAGTGAATCTCACAGATGTAGTCGGGGAAGGGTAGAGTGCATACAAACCATAACCTCTCGGAGATGAAAGACCCTCTCCTAAAGACATTTGGCTCAAGCAACACATATCAAAGAAGATGCCGCAATATTTATATTTGAGTCATATATGATAGTCTTGAGAACATTTGAAAACAAAAGAGTTGTCCAGAATTTGCTAATGCTCAGAAGGGATTTTGGGTTATGATGGCTTAATCTGCAGGTATGTCATCAGAATTCATGAAAAATTCCTAAAGTCCACTGCTGGGATTATTAACTGTGAAAGTTGAACAAATCAACTTGCAGAACATGGTGGATAGAACTTCCAAGAACATAGCCAGTTAATTGGTTTAATGATCTATTAACAGAATCTTCACTACACTCTACATGCAAATTTGTTTTAACACTCATGAGGGCAGATTTGAACTCAAAATTACATTAGTTGTTTGTCCAGGACCAATCAGCATGACGCTACCAATATATATAAATTAAATGCTTTCAAGAAGCTAATTATGCATATGAAAACCTTGTGAATTTATTTCTAACGTACATTATCTTTTTTTTTTGTAAATAAAAAGAGCCGCTATGTTGATACGCTATATTTATATATATATATGTTTGGATGTTGGCATTATGCCCGAGCGCACCTCGACAACCCGAGCGGTCCAATCCATATCTATGGTGGGCGCATCTCGATACCCTGAGCGGTCCAGATCATATTCTCAAAGGGCGCGCCTCGATACCCCGAGCGGTCTAGATCTTTGAACTATGCCATTTCTGTATTAGGATTTGTGAGTTGGGGGACGCCTAGCTTACTTATCCTAGGTTTGATATGTGACGGGGATTTCTGAGGTTCGAACATTCTGGTAAGATGTTGTGTATAGCGCGAGTTTAGAGGTCACCATCATTTCCATGCGTTATGCACAAATTTGGTACTTTAAAAAGAAATATTTTAATGTTTGTACATATGTTTGACTACCATACTTCTGTTCCTAATTATTACCTTTGTTTGTAGTTTGGAAAGTAAGCATTTTAATAGTTAGGCTATATTTTAATATTTTTGAATAAGCCGTTGACTTTCATAGTTCCATTTGACTACTACTTTTATTTACATTCTGTATATTCTGCTTTACATATTTAGTACATATTTTGTACTGATCCCCCTTTGTTTCGGGGGCTGCGTTCCAGGCCCACAGGTACCGACTTACAGAGTAGCGAGCCACAAGCTTAGGATCTCTACCTACCATCTGAAGTACTCCTATTGCTTCAGAGCAAACTCTTGGTATACAAACACTTATTTTCTCCATTCTGTACTTATGTACTTTTGAGGGTATGATGGGGCCCTATACCATCTTTTGATTCTGTTAGTATAGTTAGAGGTCTATGGGTGCCTGTGCGTGTGGGATATGTTAGTTTGTATGTCTATGTATGTATCTTGTGTATGTTGGGCTGTTTAACCGCAGCGGTGACCTTGTCGGCCTTCATGTGTATATATATGTATGTATTGTATGCTAGTATTTTCTGTATGCAGGGTTTGGGTAATTAATGAAACAAAGGAAATTCTGTTGAAATTTCTATAAATAAGTTAGCTATTATAAATGGAGTTTTGCTTGGTGTGTATATCGGGTGCCCCAAATGGGCACTAGTCACGACCCATGGACTGGGTCGTGACAGAAGTAGTATCAGAGCGGTTCATCCTCGGAGTGTCCACAGAGCGTGTCTAGTAGAGTCTTGTTTATCAGTGTATCATGCACCACATCTACAAGACAGAAGTGGTATCAGAGCGGTTAGTCCTCAGAGTGTCCACAGACCGTGTCTAGTAGAGTCCTATTTATCAGTGTGTTGTGCACCACATCTATAAACAGAAGGCTACAGGACATTTAGGATGCCATTTTCTTTCTGATCTTAAATCGTGCATTAGAGCAGTGTTAGTAGGATGACCCCCCCTTCTGACAACATTATTTTGGATTCAGATATGCTTCCGAGAAAGACACCAGCTGCCCAGAGGGGCAGGCCTGCAGCAATAGGTGGAGCCCGACAAGGTTAGGGAACTACTAGAGCTCGTGATCAGACGAAGCCAGATATGGAACCCACGGCAGCCAGATCAGCTACCTCGACAGCTCCTAAAGTCCGAGTGTCAGAACCTCCAGCCCCTCAGCATGGTTCGGATATTAGGGAGTTAAGAGAGGTAGTTTAGT
>DF361687.1:28542-47105 GCA_000787875.1 Solanum virginianum
TTAGGGAGTTAAGAGAGGTAGTTTAGTTATTAACCCGGATAGTGACAGGACAGGTCAGCCAGGAAGGGTACAGGCGGTGAGTAGGCAGCCCGCTGTGATAGTTCACGGGCTTATGATTTCCTAGCAGCGGGTCACGAGAGTTTTTTGGGTCCAAACCTTCAGAGGACCCCCATGAGTTCGTGCGGCAAATGCAGTGAACCTTGCAGATAATTGACGCATCCGAGACCGAATCAGTAGAGCTAGCCTCATACCGACTTCATGACATGGCGGCCAACTAGTATGAGTCTTGGATATTGTCTAGAGATGAGGGTGCCCCGCCAGCTATTTGGGATGAATTCATCAGGGCATTTTTAGCTCATTTCCTACCTGCAGATTAACTTGCAGAACATACCTGCAGAGATCAGACATGCTAGGGATGATAGATTTTTGATGTTGAAATAGCAAATAGCGGGGTCGGACGGTTCGAGAATATAGTTTGGAATTCAATTCATTGGCTTGGTATGCACCCGCCCATGTTGCTAGTATGACAGACCGAATGCATCAATACATAGTGGGATTGGACTCATATAATGTTGATAGTTATTTGGTGATGGCTGCCCAACCTGGTATGGATATTGCCCGCATTCAAGCCCATGTCCAGGGCATAGAGGATCGTCACCGAGGACGTCAAACAGACAGGGCAGATGGTAGAGGCCTGCCTAAGAGGGCTAGGTCATCCGGATCGACAGGGGACTTTCGGGACAGACTGCCCCAGCAGGAGCAGAGTAGGTACTCCCCCCGGCCAGTATGGAGTACACCCCCGCTGATCACTAGTAGGAGGTCAGGAGAAGTAGGTTCGAGTTTCAGCAATCACACGAGGCCGCTTAGACCTCGGTGTCTTTATTGCAGAAAATGGCAGCTTGAGGAGTGTTCTCGTATTACGGGTGCTTGTTTTAGATGCCGCGAGCAGGGTCACCAGCTATGGGATTGTCCAGTTAGGAGTGGAGTAGATAGGTTAGCTCAGCCGACCGGGTCAATTATTGGGTCCTCTTCAGCCTTGGTAGCTATGCGCCCAGCGGGGCGGGGCCAGGATCATGGTGGAATTTCAAAGTCTATCGATCCTACAAATCGCATTTACGCACTGACTAGTCGACGAGACCAAGAGGCACCGATAAACGCCGTTACAGGTATATTACTGGTTTGATCTTGGATTTACATTTTTATATATATGTCCTTTTAGGGTAATAAAAATTGACCTAAAGTCTAAGTCGATAGAGCTTTTAGGGTAGCCACAACAGTAAAGGGATTCTATTTTGTTTTCCTAGCTGCATTTGTAGGGGATGTTCGGTATCTATTTAGTACTATGGCACTAAGGCTAATCTGGACTAGACTTGATAACAGTAGTAAGGGGATTCTATTTTGTTTTCCTAGCCGCATTTGTAGGGGCTATTCGGTATCTACTTAGTACTATGGCACTAAGACTAATCTGGATTAGACTTGATGAGTATCGATTAGTTAGCTTCTTGTTATGCTAGTGGGGTTCTGTTATAATACTGTGGCGAGGTAAGAACCAAAAAGGGATGACTTGGAAAGTCCCAGATGTGATCATACCAGAACTAACGCATCGGATCCCATCAGAATTTCTAAGTTAAGCGTGCTTTGGCGTGAGTAGTCCTAGAATGGGTTACCCCCCAGGAAGCTAAAGAGTGAATAGAAAGGGAATTTCCCTTAAGTTGTCCACGTGGTTCGTAAGGTAGGTTAACATTCCAGGACGAATGTTCTTAAGGGGGGAGGATGTTAGAACCCGTATGCTGGTATATTGGAACCCTTATGAAAGTTGGGACTAATGTGGTATTCTTGGAGAATTCAGGACTAAATTGATATTTTTGGCAAGTTTGGGAACCAAAGTGGTATATGTCTAAGTTGTGGTCTTGCATATAAATGAAGGTTTGCTCCACCCCCATTTATGTTTAATTCCTATTGGAACAAATGTGGAGGGGGTGGGGTCATGTGATAAGATTATATACAACATATGCTCTTTCTACAAGTTCCCATACTTAGATTTTTTTTCACAAGAGCAAAATACTGATGCCACAATAACATATGCTCTTTCTACAAGTTCCCATACTTAGATTTTTTTTCACAAGAGCAAAATACTCCCAGCTGAGAACCCTCTCGGGTTACTATAGCAGACACCAAAAAAATTCATTTTATTGATTCTAAAATTATTTTGACGCTACAGTCTAGTATATTGGGTCCCCTAAGTAGCATGGAGGCGTTGGTTGGCTAAGAAAATACTTAGTTTTACGACTTTGGCGATTTGAATCCATTAAAGGGGGTTTGAAAGGTGTGTTGATTTTTGGCTTATTTTATGTAAATTAAAGCTTTTACGTATGTAGGTGTAGGTCAAATTAAAAGAAAATCTTGAAGGAATAGCTTGTAAAAGCAAATTGTGCATAAGGAAGGTTAGGGTTGAATTTTTAGTATGTATGTATATAGTGTTATATTATCTCGAAACTATCAAATTGTGTTTAGATGGCATGAATATGATCCTTATAGGGTGCAAAAGGTATTGGAAATTGGTTATGTGTATATTGGAAACTATGAAATTGTGTTTAGATGGCATGAACATAATCCTTATGGGGTGCAAGAGGTATTGGAAATTAGCTATATGTATATTGGAAGTGTTGGTCAAATTGGGGTCCATGTATGTAATTAAATGTTATGTTTTAACGTTGGAAGTATACGTTTGACGTTTGGGTGATGTAATATGGTTCATGGAGTGTTAAGGGAGTGCTTGAATATGATATATGTATATAAAGTAAGCTGCCCCATTTTTGTAATTAATGAGGATCGCTAGTGAATTTGTTGCAATTATGGCATTGGGAAGACTTGTTGTTGTTGTTGTTGATGTTGCTGTTGTTGTGCTGATTAATTGGAGCTGAGATGGATTCTCGGGGTGGTCTAGTTTAAGGGAAAGTTCTATCAAAATATGTATAAAATTAGGGGTAAATTTGGGATTTAAGACCCGATAAGGCTTTTTGGCTAATCGTTGGTGTTATTGTAAATTGTGTAGGCGTTGGACATCCAAAAGCATAAATTGCATTAGTTTTGCTTTGGAAGTACAGTTAGCTTTTTGTCGTTAGATTTTTAGGTTGATGTCATCATGTAAAGTCAGTTTTAGGCTATTGTGAGGCTAGTTAGAGTTTAAAAATTTTTTAAAAACTTGAATTGTTTGTTTTGTGAGAAGTCTACTATCCAGGGTGGTGTATGACTTTAGGTCTCACATTTGAGTTACTGCTCAGAATAAAAGATTTATTTTTTAAAAATATTATCTTATTGGTAACTTTAGCTTGTAAAGTCATTTGAAGTTCAAAACCTTTATATGAAAAGGAAAGCTTGTGCATGTTTTAGTCGTCTGGTGTTGTATTTATAACTACATACCTAGTGAATCTCACAGATGTAGTCGGGGAAGGGTAGAGTGCATATAACCATAACCTCTCGGAGATGAAAGACCCTCTCTTAAAGACACTTGGCTCAAGCAAAATATATCAAAGAAGATGCCACAATATTTATATTTGAGTCATATATGATAGTCTTGAGAACATTTGAAAAAAAAAGAGTTGTCCAGAATTTGCTAATGCTCAAAAGGGATTTTGGTTGTGATGGCTTAGTCTGCAGGTATGTCATCAGAATTCATGAAAATTTCCTAAAGTCTACTGCTGGGATTATTAACTATGAAAGTTAAACAAATCAACTTGCAGAACATGGTGGATAGAACTTCCAAGAACATAGCCAGTTAATTAATTTAATGATCTATTCACAGAATCTTCACTACCCTCTGCATGCAAATTTGTTTTAACACTCATGAGGGCAGATTTGAACTCAAAATTACATTAGTTGTTTCTCTAGGACCAATCAGTATGATGCTACCAATGTATATAAATTAAATGCTTTCAAGAAGCTTATTATGCATATGGAAACCTTGTGAATTCATTTCTAACATATATTATCTTTTTTTTTGTAAATAAAAAGAGTCGCTGTGCGGATATGCTATATTTATATATGTATGTTCTGGTGTTGGCATTATGCCCGGGCGCGCCTCGACAACCCAAGAGGTCTAGGCCATATCTATGGTGGGTGTGTCTTGATACCCCGAGCGGTTTAGATCATATTCTCAGAAGGCGCATCTCGATACCCCAAGTGGTCCAGATCTTTGAACTATGCTATTTCTATATTAGGATTTATGAGTTTAGGGACACCTAGCTCACTTATCCTAGGTTTGATATGTGACATTCTGGTAAGATGCTATGTATGGCGCGAGTTTGGAGGTCACCGTCATTTCCGTACATTATGCACAAATTTGGTATTTTAAAAAGAAATATTTTGATGTTTGTACATGCGTTTGACTACCATACTTCTGTTCCTAATTATTACCTCAGTTTGTAGTTTGGAAAGTAAGCATTTTAATAGTTAGGCTATATTTTAATATTTCTGAATAAGCCTTTGACTTTCATAGTTCCATTTGACTACTACTTTGATTTATATTCTGTATATTCCGCTTTACATATTCGGTACGTATTTCGTACTTATCCCCCTTTGTTTCGGGGGCTGCATTCCAGGCCCGCAGGTACTAACGTACAGAGTAGCGAGCAACCAGCTTAGGATCTCTGCCTACCATCTGAAGTGCTCCTGTTGCTTCAGAGCAAACTCTTGGTATACAAACACTTATTTTCTCCATTCTGTACTTATGTACTTTTGAGGGTATGACAGGGCCCTGTCCCATCTTTTGATTCTGTTAGTATAGTTAGAGGTCCGTGGGCGCCTGTACTTGTGGGATATGTTAATTTGTATATCTATGTATGTATCTTGTGTATGTTTGGCAGTTTAACCGCAGCGGTGACCTTGTCGGCCTGCATGTATATATATATGTATGTATTGTATGTTGGGATTTTCTATATGCAGGGTATTGGCAGTTAATGAAACAAAGGAAACTCTGTCAAAATTTCTGTAAATTAGTTAGCTATTATAACTAGAGTCTGGCTTAGTGTGTATGTCGGGTGCCCCAAACGGGCACTAGTCATGGCCCATGGACTAGGTCGTGACATTATCAAACACTTGGCGGGTGTGTAATGGTAGTATAAAATCATGCAATTCAAGAGTGAATTCATGTGAGAAAACTTATTGTAAATGAACCCATCAACACTTGGTAACACCCTCTTGCAAGATACATTGAAACCCCTCATCAAATCTCATAATAGACCATAGATTCATAGCTCAAAACATGCTTAAATAGTCAATATATTATGAAACCCCAACATAGTTCATAATCAAATTCATAATAAGAATACCCATAGGTAAATCAACTTGAAAACATGTAATTTGCTTAAAAATAAACGTTGGACACCATGGGTGAAAGGACCCAATGGTTGAAACCCACATATCTCAATTTTGGAGGTTTCCTTGATGAAGATTTGAATGAGAACTTGAAGCGTGCATGAATTTCTTGAGATCCAGAATGAGCTTGGGACATTTGAATTTGGGTGAAATATGTGGCTAAGTGTTAGAGAGGGTTTTGGGGAATGTGTTCAATGATATGCGGTTGAAAAATGACTAAGTATAGATGTTTTTACGTATCGGAAGGCTTAGGCCCAAGACCCCAAAGCCTAAGCCCGAAATAAGAAAAACTGGCAACAAAATACACTACTCTGCGTCGTGGAGCCAACATGCATTACTTCTGGAAATTGAAATGTTTTGAAAACAAAATTTGCTATGGCTACTCTAAAATTGGGATTATACCTATTTCCCACTCAATTTTCCCCCTGATCAAGAATATGAAGTCGGATATTCAATATCATACATGGATTTTGAGATATATGAAAATTACGATTATGAGCATTTCCATGGCACATTTTTAGGCACTTTTTGGGGCGTTTCAATGTCTCCCCCTTGGGAACATTCGTCCCCCAATGTCAAAGAAATGTATATGAGAGAAATAATCAAGATGAGTTCCGCCCACAAATGAATGCAATAAACACATTAAAACATTATTTCAAAAATCTCAACACAAGTGTCAAAATTACCATAAACATGCCAACATAACCATGCATTTCTACCGAATCCTCTTCATAAGTCAAATTGTCTTCAACAACACCCACAATATCTAAAGTCATAATCGCACTTGGGTCACCCACACACTTCCTCAATATAGAGACATAGAAGACTGGATGAACCATATTCATGTCATTAGGCAACTCCAACTCATAGGCTACCTTATTAATTCTCCTTAACACTCTAGAAGGACCCACAAATCTTGGACTCAATTTACCCTTCTTATCAAAACAAACCACACTCTTCATTGGTGAGACGTTCAAATAGACCCAATCACTAACCTTAAATTCAAGATCCATTCTCCTCACATCGACGTAGGACTTTTGTTGACTTTGGGTTGTTTTCAACCTTTCCCTTATCATCATTGCCTTTTCCATGGCCTCCACAACCATATCTAGACCTAAAAAATCCATCTTCCCCACATCAAACCATCCAACTGGGGATTTACAATGTCTACCATAGAGAGCCTCAAAAGAAGCCATACCAATGCTTGAATTATAGCTATTGTTGTAAGCAAACTCAATGAGTGGAAGATGTTCATCCCAACTATCCTTAAACTCCAAAACATAAGATCTATGTATATCCTCAAGAGTTTGGATATTTCTTTTGGCTTGAGCATCCGTTTGAGGGTGAAAGGCCATACCAAGCTTTACCTTGGTACCAAGACCTCTTTGGAAGGACCTCTAAAAGTGAGAAGTGAGTTGAGCACCATGGTCCAAAATGATAGATAAAGGCACTCCATGCAATCTAACCAACTTATGGATTTAAATCAAGCATAATCTTCGGCACTATATGTAATCTTAACCTATAGGAAATGAGTAGGTTTTGTCATTCTATCAATCAAAGCACAAATAGAATCAAAATGCTTTCTACTCTTAGGCAACCCAACCACAAAATCCATGTTAGTTTCCTCCCACTTCCAAGTAGGAATCTCTATGGTTATGCTACCCGACCTTTAATGCTTATCTTTAACTTGTTGGCAATTGTAAAACCTGGACACAAACTTAGCAATAGCTTTCTTCATACCACCCCACCAGTACACTTCCCTCAATCTCTATACATCTTTGTAGAATAGGGGTGAATAGAATAGGAAGAATTATGAGCTTTATCAAGAATCTTCTCTCTTAAGCCATCAACACTAGGCACACACAACCTACCTTGGTACCTAAGGGCACCAACTCCCTTTTAGGAGAAAACCTCCACCTTACTATCTCTCACTAAGGCCTTAAACTCTAAGAAGATAGGGTAAAGATCTTGCTTTTCCTTTACCTCTTCAGTCAATGAAGATTTAGAACCATCCACAACCACTACCCCACCATTGTCAACTCCCTCCAACCTAACTCCTAATCTAGCTAACCGATGTACATCCCTAGCCACCTCCTTGCCACCATCATCAACATGATCTAGGCTACCCACAGATACCCTACTCAAAGCATCGACCGCAATATTAGCCTTACTAAGGTGATAATGCAAACTTATATCATAATCTTTAAGAAGTTCCAACCACCTTCGTTTTCTCAAGTTGAGATATGTTTGGGTGAACATATATTGGAGACTGTTATGATCGGTAAACACATCAACATGAACTCCATAAAAGTAATGACGCCAAATTTTCAAAGCAAATACCATGGCGGCCAATTCAAGATCATGGGTAGGATAACTTTTCTCATGCACCTTGAGTTATCTAGAGGCATAAGCTATCACCTCAGCATTTTGCATCAAAACACAACCCAAACAAATTCTGGAGACATCACAATACATAACAAACCCTTCCAACCCTTCTGGTACAGATAAGATGGGAGCAGAGACAAGCTTATCTTTCAAATTTTGAAAACTCTTCTCACACTTATCGGTCCACACCAATTTTTCCTTCTTTTGGGTGAACTTAGTCATGGGAGAAGCACTAGAAGAGAAACCATAACAAACCTCTGGTAGTAACCCACCAAACTCAAGAAATTTCTAATATCTGATGGAGTTAAAGGTCTAAGCCAATTTCTAATCAGCTCTGTCTTCTTAGGATCCACCTTAATACCATCACCCGATACCACATGACCTAGAAAGGTAACCTCTTTCAACAAAAACTCACATTTTTCATATTTAGCATACAACTTTTCTTCCCTCAAGATTTGTAACACCACCCTCAAGTGACCCATATGTTCCTCCTCACTATGGGAATAGATAAAAATGTCATCGATACATACCACCACAAACAAGTCAAGGTATTGTTTAAATACCCTATTCATAAGATCCATGAAGATAGCCGATGCATTAATCAAACCGAAGGACATTCTAGCAAGGACACTGTTTCTTAGGGTTTCAGCTTATTTTTCCATCTACAGTACATTGGTTTAATTCTCCTACCATTTTGTAAGCTTTTTGGTTAGCCCTAATGCACTATGGTGGTGAGTTATACTATAGATGATTATGTATGTTTCAACCATGAATTTTCAATCATATTTGATCATATTTTGCTATAAACTTCAAAACCTAGGGTTGGTGTGCTTTGAAGGATTTTGTTATGAATTGAACCATGTTTGAAATTCTTGACTAGGTGGTTGTGATTGTGTAAATGCTTAATCCCTTGAGTGTAGTGCTTATTTATTGCCTAAGCATTGAGAAAATTGTTTTTGGAACAAGAATTTGGTTAGTGTGGGTGTGTTTTATATGTCTTAGATTGTTGAACCTGATTGAAATCATCTGAATGGAACCTGCACCTCAGTGGCATGATTTGGTTGATAAAAAGTGCTAGTTATGATAGGAAAGTGCTCTTGGTTTTGTTTGATGTGAGTTGGAATTGCTTTCGATTCTTAGGGATGCTTGTTGCTTTAGCTTTCTAATGTCATTTTGGGACTACTAATGTGTCTATTATATCGTCTTTCTCCTTTAACTGTAAATTCCTAAGTTCATGTGTCTTTTTTGAGCTTGTTGTGGGAAAGTGTTAGACACTACTGGTTTCTCCTATTTCCAGCTATGAAGCCCTCCTACAACTCGTAGGCTCCCCTATAAATCATAGTGGTCCCTCGTAGCAAGCATCAATCACCTGTAGTTTCTTCATGTTTCTCATACGAGACCTACCTATGACTCGTAATGGCCGTTACAACTCGTACTGAGGGTCTCGTAATCCTGACTAAGAATTTTAAAATGTCTCTGGAAATGGGTACGAGGACAAACTACTACTCCTAGGAAATGAGTAGGTTTTGTCATTCTATCAATCAAAGCACAAATAGAATCAAAATGCTTTCTACTCTTAGGCAACCCAACCACAAAATCCATGTTAGTTTCCTCCCACTTCCAAGGTATCTAAGTTCAGACTTTATTTTTTCTAGAAATTTTGTTAATATGAGACCAATGTACCTACAAGTCATAGCTATACTTGTATCTACATTTCCATCAGAGATTTTAGTCTTCTGTTTTATTTTGTTTCTATCTTTCAGTGTTTGCGTTTGTTATTCTTTATTATATGACTCGGTTGATCAAATATCTTGATGATCACATGGGTCGTATGGCTGTTTTATAGATACAATGCCTCCAAAGGACAAATGAGCAATCAAATCCTTTCAACGGAGGTTGAGTGACGAATCTTCTGAGGCAGAGAAATCTAAGGGGTCTCTAGAAGTTCACAAGGTCAGGATAGAACCCGAAGCTAATAAACCTTAGACCCGAGCACTTGCAGCATAGACTTCTATGGAAGTTAACAGTTCCTCCTAGTCTGAAGAGGAGCAACAATAGTACAATGGAGACAGGTTTGAAAGCAACCTACCACATATGACCCCCACACACTCAAGGTCAAAGTCAAAATCTGAGAGCACCTCCCAGACCAAACAAGACGAAGTCCAGTAAAACCCCCCTGCTGACCGCAGATGGTATGTCCTAGGTAGGAAGGAGCTATATGACCAGGGATTAGAGCCCAAGGGATAGGGCAAATTGGTGCAACAATTTCATGAAGAGTCTAGACTGAATAATTCAGGGTTGGATAAGGTGCCAGGATTGGACGAAGAGTTAGACATGGGCTACGATGGACCACACAGTAGCTGGGCAAGTATCCCCTTTCATAGTCCATGAGTTATATGCGGCGTATCTTGCTACACTCTGCTGAGGGCTACCAAAGAACAAGAAGCCAATTGAGCAGCTAAGGTTACGGGTGGTACCCGTTCGGGGTAGGAGAGTTCTTATTTCAGAGGAGACTATTTGGCATATCCCATTTGGGCCCACATGCAGAGTTCCTCAGTCTACCGCAGAATATGATGAACGCATTAATAAGATGAAAAGAGCGGTGATTGGGAAGCATATTAGGGCCAAGACAAAGCTTCTACGATGGATTGTAAGCCAGATTTGTGAGGAGCACTTTAAGCCCACGTGGGTTACAAACGACACAGATCTTATTGCGAAGGCTCACCTCTCTTTCCAGGCTAAGTTTTGGTGGTCCATTATCCATTGGCATATCTGACCCACTTTTACGGATAATATGATCACCTTGGAGTAGGTTGTGTTATTAGCCAGCATCTTAGCTGGTTATAAGATAGACTGGGCTTGGATCATTCGGAGCAGATCCACGAGGTTGCCATCAAGACGAACATCTCACTACTATTTCCTATTTTGATTCATCATTTATGTAGTGCAGCGGGTTTTCCTATTGACACCATTAGGACTAGCATGTAGAGGCTACATACACCATGGATCCCAGCCTGATAAAGGCTGACGAGAACCCAGTGGCCTTACCATGAGCAGCCCCTCCTATTTTAGAACCATTCCCAGTAGAGCCTCTGACTTAGAGTGCACCTCTAGCTACTACCGATACTACTCCAGCTGCTATAGAGCCTGCGCCAGCTATAAAGATTGAGTCCATAATATTCTCTAATACTCCAGCACCAATAACAGCTACATTATAGGTTGATTCTATTACTTCTGCGGTTGCTTTTCAGGTATTATTACGCAAGGTGGCTACGGCGGAGTTCAGACTTCAGGCTCTATCTGCATGGGTTAGACCTTGGGTTGACCAGATCATATGGGACTTTGAGGAGAGGATGAAGGCATTCACCCATGATCTGGTAGATGAAAGAGTTAGAGCAGTGAATGCCCGAGTAGATCATTTCGAGGCGAGAGTCCAATGGAGGCTTGAGGGCGCCAGGCCTACTGAAATGAGTGCAGTGACTAAGGAGTTGGCCATGTTTAATGTTGAGTTATTACAGATCTTGTAAGGTCCTATTGTAGTCCTGGCGGTGGTACCGATGGGCGATGAGGCATTTGATTGGCTAGCTAACCATCCCTATATCCATGGCAAGAGGCCCCTTGAGCATGATGATGATCCAGAGTTGACTTGGAAGAGGCTGAGACAGGAGGAGGAGCCCATACCCAAGGAGGTGGTGCAGGAGTGTTATTGTTGGCAGTTATTCAAAGAGATGGGGAGTAGCACACCCCACATGGAGAGGATAGCTCAGGTACTGCTGTGGAGGAGATAGTGCCCCAGGACCCCACAGACTAGCCAGAGACCGGTGCTTGATAGACCATGATGTTTGACTTTTTTTGACCCCAGTTCTTATTTTATCATTTTGGATACTTTGTTCTATTGTAAGACAATCCTTTTATTATGTTTTTGCAATCCCCCCGAAAATAGGTTTTCCAAGAGAAAATGATAAACAAAGATAAAACCCTAAAAGATTCTTGAGTGAATATTCAAAGGCAAATTCTATGTTCTAAAATCTGGAATCTCATAATAAAACCCTAAAATAATGTATTTAAAGTGTTTATATACAAACCCTAAAAATAACATAGAAAAGACAGCTGGAAGCTAGTACGTAACAAATATTGAAAAAATCCAAACCCTGTTAAATACAAAACCCATTCAAAATCCAGACTTAGCCAAAAAACATCAAGGGTATCTAGTACGTATAGTAGGTACAACTGGTAGGGTGACCTACGAGTTATAGTCGAGGTCTCGTATCAAGTTCTTGGCATTTTGGACTCAACTAGTACAACCCACTGGTACAATTCGTTGCTTGGGCTACGACTTGTATGCTCCTTTCGTAGTCTAGGCCTTTAGTTTTTGGTCCAATATTTTAGCTCTCTGGTTCTTGCTACCAGTCCACCTATATGAGTTGTAGTGCAACTTACGACTCGTAGCACGGCCTTGTAGGATTGACTCCACTTAGCAGATTTTTGAGTTTTTGGTCTCTGTTTCTTGCTACAATATAGCCTACGACTTATAGATTGGGCTACCACTCGTAGGTGAGCTCGTATGTCCTATTCTTCAGCAAAATCTACAATTTTTCTCTAAAATCATGCCAATCTAACTTTTCTGCAAGAACAACACAAAAACACATAAAAAACATAAAAAGTCGCATTGAGATCTCACAAAAATCCCTTATTTTAGGCATTAAATGTGTTGTATTTTGACAGCACATCAATACCCTCAACTTTGAATAATTGCTTGTCCTCAAGCAATGACTCAGTCTACGCAGACAGTGAGAAATACATAGCAGCTATACCAATAGTATATGCATCATTCACTCTAATCCAAGGACCCAACTATCATTTTCAAAACCAGATTGCGAAGTTATTGAGCACAACAAAACATGATGATGAATTTGGCAACACAACTATGATAATTAAGGAGCATTAACCATCCACAATCACTGGTGCAGCCATATGTGAATCAAGTAGTGCAAATGTCCTCAAAGAAAAGAACTCCCTCTTACTCACTCAAGAAGCATTTGGAATTTAGGGACTGAGGAAGCATTCTCACTCTTACAATTGTAATTCATGCATATTGACTAACACCATAGGCTTGCCTCTATACTCATCTTCTAACATAGTGATAAAGGGGATTTGGATCACGATAGGAATTATAGGCAAGTAGGGACTAAAAGCTAGTCCTTGAACCATGTTTACTAACACTTTTCGCTTTCATAACCCAACCCTTTTTACATAAATCCCCCCTTCTTCACTTGGTTCAAACTTTTCTCGAGTGCTTTCTTTCTATTTTTCAAGTCTGCCTTGATTTCAGAACTCATTTCTTGATACTTTTTCTCAACCAAAGGAACTTTTCTTCTTTTCTTTCACTCAACTCATGATTTTTCATTTCTTTCTTGATTTCCCAACTAACCACCTCATCACCATTAATTTACCACAATAAGGGCAACCTGCAACTTAGGCTTTTAGCCTCAGGTGAACCACACAATATCTATGCCTCAAACCAGGGCCACCAACTGATAGCCACCCTCAACTGAGGCCTTTAGCCTCAATCAAGGTTCACATGTCCAAGGATAGACCAGGGACAATATCAAGGTATTTCATCAAACAAGGTTAAGCTAGCAAGGTATCAAGAAAGAATGAGTAAATGATAAGCTCAAAAATTTGAAAAAAAAGGATTCTCTCATTTTCATCAGACAAGGTTAAGCTAGCAAGGTATCAAGAAAGAATAAGTACATGATAAGATCAAAAATTTGGAAAAAGGGATTCTCTCATTTAACTGGTGGGTTATTTTAGGCTAAAAGTGGTTTCACTAAAAGAACAAAGGCCTAAGATCCTTTCCATATCCACCACATCACCAAACCACCTTTAGAGTAATAAGGGAAGTTTTGAGTCCATACAAGATACATGAATGCAGCAAAATAAACTAACAACACACATGACAATTGCATCCACAATCAAGTATAGACTCACAGGTCATGCTTTCAATCTCAGCTTACCTTCACAATATCAGAACAAACATTTCCAGATACTAAAAAATGTATGAATGCATCAATACTTACAACCTCAAAAATTTTAAGGGTACCCAATTTTTGATCAAAACATTGAAAAAAACTCTAACAATAATGTATATGCCAATAGATAATTACTACTATAAATTTACCTATTATTTATACTACCTAAACATGCTGATTCAACAGGAAGTTAATCATCCACAAGGAAAAAGAAGCACGACAAGAAAACCTTGGGATCAAAAATAGGGAAAGTTATGGACTTGATGTTACTCAGGCTTCTCCTTGATCCATAACTTCCACCACCCCACCAAAATAGGATACTTTGTCCTTAAAGTAATCAAAATAAAGAAAATATTTAAGGGGTGTACCTTGGGTTGCCTCCTAGGAAGCGCCTGAGTTATTGTCGGGGCACGACAAGAAGCTTTTGCAGTTATGCCTCTTCAAGGTCCCAATCTTCTACCGTTTTGATCTCCTCCATGTCACCCATGTACCTTTTGACCCTTTGTCTATTGGCTTTGAAAGTTTTGCCATCCCTACTCTCTAACTCGATAGCACCATGGCTAAAAATGCGCACAACTCGGAATGGCCCCATCCACTTGGATTTGAGTATTCTAAGAAACCACCTCAACCTGGAGTTGTAAAGCAATACCATGTCTCCTGGAGCAAAATATCGATCTTTAATTCTGCGATCATGCTGAACCTTCATTTGTTATTTGTACAAAGTGGACCTCTCATATGCTCGCAGCAGCCTAAACTCATCAAGCTCATTCACTTGCATCAACCTTGAGATGGCAGCTTCATGCCAATCTAGATTCAGTTTCTTCAATGTCCACAATGCCTTGTGTTCAAGTTCAACCGGTAAGTCACTTGCCTTTCCAAAAACTAGTTGATACGGAGACATTTTGATGGGAGTTTTGAAGGCAGTCCGATAGGCCCTCAAGGCATCATCCAACTTCCTTGACCAATCAGTACGATTCACGTTCACCGTTTTGGATAAGATTTGCTTTATTTCCCTATTTGATACTTCTACTTGCCCTCTAGTTTGGGGATGTTATGGGGTTGCCACATGGTTTCACACCATATCTTTCAAGAAGAGCTTTGAACATCCGGTTGCAAAAATAAGAACCTCCATCACTGATAATTGCCCGAGGTGTACCAAATCTAGAAAAAATACATTTTTGGAGAAATGCCGTAACACTTTTACTGTCATTATTCCGTAGAGCTACAACTTCCACCCACTTGGAGATATAATCAACTACAACTAGAATGTACTTGTCCCCATGAGAGCTAACAAAGGGTCCCATAAAGTCAATGCCCCACACATCGAATAGTTCTATGATCGAAATAAGATTTAGAGTAAGTTTGTGCCTTCGCAAAACTCCTCCTTCTCTTTGACATCTGTCATAATGCTTTACATAATAATGGGCATCTTAGTGTATAGATGACCAGTAATAGCTACATTGCAACACCTTATAAGGCGTTTTAGCTCCACTATGTGGCCATCCACCAATGAAGAGTGACATGCTTCGAGAATGCTCATCATTTCTACCTCTGGAACATATCTACGGATGATGCCATCCACATAAATGTGAAACAACTAAGGTCATCCCAGAAGAATTTCTTTACATCATGCATGAACTTGTGACGTTGATGGGTGTTCAAATTTGGGTGCACTAACTCACCAAATAGTTAGCATAGTCTGCGAACCAATGTATAAGATCATGTGATGCGGCTAAAACTCTTTTATCAAGGAATGAGTCATTTATGTCCAGACCATCATCAAAGTTCATCATAGCCTCATCTTCCAATCTTAAAAGGTGATCGACAACCTAGTTTTCTGACCCTTTTTTGTCAATCACATCAAAATTGAATTCCTGCAAGAGAAGCACCCATCTAATCAACTATGGTTTGGCATCTTTCTTTGCCATCAGATATTTGAGTGCCGCATGGTCTGTGTGCATGATCACTTTAGCTCCTAACAATATGAATAGAATTTTTAAAATGCAAACACCAATGCAAACAATTCTTGTTCGGTCACAGTGTAATTCTTCTGGACAACATTCATTGCTTTGCTAGCATAATAGATCGGATGCAGGACTCTCTCTCTTTATTGCCCCAATACCATACTGAGTGCACCCTACTCGCATCACACATTAGTTCAAACAGTTGTGACTAATTTGGAGTGATAATGATGGGTGCTGTGGTTAACCTTTTTTTCAATTCTTCAAAGGCGTCCATGCATGCCTCATCAAATACAAACTTTATGTCTTTTTCTAACAACTTACACAAAGGTTGTGAGATTTTAGAGAAGTCCTTTATGAAGCGACGGTTGAAACCGACATGACCTAAAAAAATTCTGATACCTTTTACTAAAATTAGTGGTGGCAATTTCTCTATCACTTTGATTTTTGCTTTATCCACCTCAATTCCTTTAACAAAATATTTTTGACCGAGTACAATGCCCTCTTTGACCATGAAGTGGCATTTCTCCTAATTTAGCACCAAGTGACTCTCAAGACATCTCTGCAACACCTCGTGCGAATTTGAAAGGCATTCTTTGAAGGACTGGCCTATGACACTGAAGTCATCCATGAACACTTCAATTGTACTTTCAACCATATCTGAGAAGATAGATATCATGCATCTTTGAAACGTGGCTGGAGCGTTACAAAGCCCAAAGGGCATCCTCTTAAACAAAAAGGTACCATAGGGGCATGTGAACGTTGTCTTCTTTTGATCCTCAAGTACAATAACGATTTGATTATACTTGAAATATCCATCAAGGAAACAATACCATCCCTTTTCTATAAGTCTGGCAAGCATCTAATCCATGAATAACATAGGAAAGTGATCCTTTTCAGTTGAAGCATTTAATTTCCTATAGTCCATGCACACTCTCCATCCAGTGATTGGTCTCATGCGAATCAACTTGTTCTTTTCATTCAGCACCACTATGATGCATCTCTTCTTAAGAATACACTGCACTGGGCTCACCCACTCACTATCAGCGATTGGGTAGATTACTCTTGCGTCTAGCCACTTAATGATTTCTTTCCTCACAACCTCTTGCATTGGGGGATTTAACCGCCTTTGATGCTCAACACTAGGCTTGTAATCCTTAACTAGCTGGATCTTATGAGAGCATTCCCTAGGGGGTATGCCAATGATGTCTATAATTGTCCACCTAATAACCCTTTTGTACTGCTTGAGAACTGCGACTAGGATTTCTGTTTGAGCTTTACTTAACTCTGCTGTAATGATGACAACTAATGTACTTTTCTCTCCTAGGTATGTATATTTCAGATATAATGGTAATGCCTTCAACTCTAACTCTGGTGGAACTTCTACCGAGGGTTTTGTAGATGGTGTGTCCCTGTTGCATAAATCCAGCTCCAACCTTGCTTGTCGCTTCGGACCAAATGACACCCCAAGAGCATTTAATATTTCCTCATAATCAAGGATTTGTCACTATCAAAGTTCATCAACATCGCTGCCAATAGGTCAACCCCAAGCCTCAATTCTATCGGGATCTTAGCTTCATCATCCTCACCCATTGAGATCATTGAGATAACTTGGAACTCAGAACTCAGAACTCTTCCCATCTTGCTGACTTATTTGGAACATCATTGCTTCTTCACCAAATTTGAAAGTGAGTAGACTCTTTTCCATATCTACTAATGCTCGACCTGTGGCCAAGAAAGGTCTTCCCAAGATGATCAAAACTGCAAAATCAACTTCACAGTCAAGTATAACAAAATTTGGGGGAAATATAAATTTGTCTACCTTTACCAACATATCATACAGGATCCCTACAGGCGTCTCGACTATTCTGTCTGCCATTAACAATTGCATTTTTGTAGGTACTAAGCTCCCAAAACCAAGCTTTCTCAAAATAGCGAGAGGTATTAAGTTAATGCTAGCCCCAAATCACACATTACTTTGGCAAATGCTAATTCTCCTACAGTACACGGTATAGTGAATGTACCTGGATCTTCTCGCTTCTGTACTAAATACTTTATAGTAATGGCACTACAACGTTAAAAATTTTTAGAGAGGTCTTGGCTCGCTTTTAGCTTCCTTTTGACTAGGTCTTTCATCCATTTGGCATGCCATGGCATCCTTTCAAGGGCCTCAGCTAACAGTCAGTTTACTGACAATATTTTTAGCAATGTCAAGAACTGTTCAAGTTCACCCTAGTCCTTTCTTCTTTTAAGCCATTGAGGGAAAGGAGGACGAGGCATCGAAAAGATTTTATACTTCTTGGGTTGCTCTACTATGTTGCATGCCTAGGTTCCTTCATTCACTCTTTTCTTGCGGTTACCATTTTATAACTTATGCATGGGAGGATTGATCATTCTTTTGCCACCCCTAGTTATTACCTCCATGCAATGCCCTTCATTTTTTGGATTCTGAACCATATTGCTTGGTAAGGTGCCCTTTTGGCATTGATTTAATTATGAAGACATTTGCGCAAACTGTTGTTCAAGTTACTTGATTGCCACTGAAGAGACTATCTTTTGATTGATACTAGAGATATCTTCTTTCATTCCCTTTAGGGTCACATCTTGATGGTCCGTTCGCTTCAACAACTTTTCAAACATATCTTTGATCATAGAATTACTTGATCCGGCATCACGGTTGTGTGATGGTACATAAGGACTACTTCTGTAGCCTTCTCTTCTCCCTATTCTACTTCTGGAACTCTCTCTATCTCTCATAATATCCACCCCTATTATCTCTGTACATCCCATCACGATTGAAGTTCCGATT